>JACN01011903.1:0-16036 GCA_000787155.1 Scartelaos histophorus | reverse complement strand
GCCAAAGCTCTGCTCTGGCTGTGAATACCGCTTATTAACTCATTAAGGTGAACAATTAGGATAAGAATGCAGCGAGGAATAACTTTGGACCACTGCAAACTGTTAAAAGGTCCTAATTTACGCACAGTTAACTCTTAAAGTCGTCACCTCATAATGATAACTGGCAAATCCAGGGTCTGAAAATATCCAAATAATTCTACTAATCAATGGGATTAAAAAACGCAGCCTGCACTTCCTGTATTACCACGTGACATCACAAGGCGGAACAGAAAGAGAAAAGAACTCAGCCTAAATAAGCAGGATTTGCGTGTTCAACATGTGTGTATGAAACAAAACACAACTCTAGGTATATTTGCGATGAGGAAACATTATAACATACACCAGGAAATAGAGAAATATGGGCGTTTTTCACAGAACGTCTTTATTGCGGGCTTGTTTTAGTCCCGGTTTACACTGGTCTAATCCGGGTTTAGCTCCGTGTTTACAAATGACGCCGAGTTTCAACATTTGCGGATTTCCTCGTCGCTCACTTCTTTCATAACAATAATTTCCCCGTAGAATCGCGCAGACCCTCGCCGGCCGTCCGAGATTACGACGTCACTGAATCCTCCGCTGTTTGTGTGCGTTTTCCTCAGACACAACAGCGGAACCTCAGAAGCTCGGGCCCCCCACACAGACAAGGGCTCGGTGCTTTCATTATAAACACAACTCTGGCTCGGCTCCAGGCTCCAGAGGTTCGGAGCTGCTCGATCTGACCCCGAGTGCAAGTAAACCGCCATTTCGCAGCTAGCTTAACTCTATATCAGCCGATCTGCCTTTAAAAACAGGCTGGGTGTTCTCGGGCCGGAAGGTAGTCATAACTTTTAACCTTTTGGAAGAAGTTCTCGCTTTAACGCCGATATTAAGAGCGGTGGAAATCAAAAATCGGATTCTAAAATGGGCCTTGAAAGCAAAAAGATCACATTAGCGAAACAAACTTTGACTTTCCTAAAAACTTTTGGAATGATTTGGAAGAAAAACGTAGACGAAACGAAATCCAGGCACTCCGGAAAAGTTAAAGTTCCATTTTTTTGAAGTAAAAATGTTGCTTTTGTGGTTCTCAGGAACATATCGACGTAATATGGAGCACTTCCTGTATTAACGCATGGCAACGTAATGTGTTTTCAGTTTGAGAGAACCTAAATATGCAGGATTTGTGGGTCAAACATGTGGAAAAGAAGCAAATCACAACTCTGGGTATGTTTTTTGATGAGGAAACAACATAAGGACGGAACATAACGGGCTCTTTAACAATATTTTAGGAATTTTCAAACTTTTATTAATGAGGTACTGTCGGTTTACTATTTCTTTTTACTCCATTTGGTCTTGTTTTGGCTGTGTGCGGTGCGACGCCATGCCAAGCCCAAATGATAGCTCACAATTTAATACAGAGCACAACGCCAGCGAACGTCAACCCAGATTTCCTGTTTTATGGTCTCGCCGCTCCGCAAAATGGGAGGAACCCACCGCCGATTTGAACAACACGTCGCAAATTCGACTAAATGCCTTCCCCAGACGGTTTATACAGATATTAATCGTCACTTCTTCAACAGCGGGGAACCACGACTCGGGTTTTAGCGGTCCGCCTGACCTGACCAAACCCCGTGTGAACTAAAGTGAACCTAACCCAGCGCACCAGAAGGATTTCCAATGTGTTTCCAGTGTAAATAAACTACCACGAGGCTAAAAGAGCTGCTGGGACCGGGCCAAGAATCTGTCTGTACGTTGGAGTATTTAGTGAGTGAAGAAAGGCCTGTTTATTGGTCAAATCTGCTTAGGATAATTGTAGCTCAGAGCGGTGACGTCTAACCACTTGAGACGTTCATGGGAAAACGTAAGAATGTAGAAATGGAGCTCGAAAACACATCCGGAGTTGTGTTTTGTTTCATTCGCATGCTCCAGTAACCATTTATTAATAGTTGGTCTGCATCTCTAAAGCTCAAAACGCTCTGTTCCACCTTGTGATGTCATGAAGTTGCAGTTTAACAGCTACTTTTTGCTGTTAGTTCAGTAGAAATGGGCAATTCCAGGGTTTGAAATCATCCTAGTGAAGATGTATGGAGTTTAAAAACACAGTGGAGCTCTTTTTATATTACTGCGTGACATCACAAGGTGGAACGGAGTGTTTTCTGTTTGAGAGAAGAACTAAAAATGCAGGATTTACGTGTTAATTTGTGTGAATGAAACAAAACTCGAAGAAACAATATTAAAACGCAACACTTTAAAGGTGCAATTCGTAACTTTGCTTGTTTCCGTAGAGATGTTTTTACTTTTACGGAAAATATCGCATTGTTACGTGTGGGTAAGCGTGTTTCGCCATCAAACCAAGTTACAGGTCAGATCTGTGGAGAGATGACCCCGCTCACGGTTAGAATGCATGATTTTTAATGTGACGCAACTAAATAAATGTTGAATAACTGTGTCTAATGCCAAACTGTGGAACATTTTTGGCAAAGCGATGACATCTCCACGGAGACAAGCAGCACAGACATTGATTCGCCTCCAAAAGTTACGCAATCTGTGTTGAAAAAGGAGCAATAATACAGCCATTTATCAGAGAAGCTTCTGTATACAAATCAATGATAGTCGTTCAGAACAATCAGAGCAAATACCCAGCAGCCATTTCAACATGAATACTGTCTGAGCACATTATTTACAGGGGGGAAAAGGAGCTCTTTCTTTGCCATGTTTACCTTTTAAAACATTCAATCAAACTTTCGTAACCACGGTAACTTTGCGAAATCCAAACTTAGAAAGAAAGGGTTGAAAGGATAATCGATAATCGCTCAGGATAAAATGTAAACTGAAATCATGGAAAATGTTCGCGTCAGCCCACCCTACGAGATCCTGGTGTTTTTATTTAGCGATTTTGTCCTTAAATCAAATGTCGAGGACCTTAGTAGTTTCCTTCTGCCAGTAGCTTTGGTCTACAGATTTACAACCTTATTAGAAGTGAATGTCCTGGCCACATCTATGCCATGGGAGTGGATCTCTCCTTCACTGTGGTTCTCCTCGAGGTTTCTCGGTTTTTTTCCCACTGGTTTTTTTTTTTTAGTTTTTCTTTGCCGAAGAAGGAGGGTCTAAGGACAGGAGATGCGGGGACAATTATCCATTTGCTGCTTGTTGTTGGACATTCTGTATTTTTGAATTATTATTATTCTTTTTTTCTTATTCTGCTTCATTCTCTGTCATCTTTGTTTGCTAATTTAACAATTTTGTGAAGCCCGCCGAGATAACTGTTGTTGTGATTTTGGGCTGTACAAAAATGCATTGAATTGAATTGAATTGAAATCAAGACGTGAACATTAATAACAGACTGAGCAGGTGCTTTCTTTTCCTGAAGCCTTGATAATGAGCACTTTTCCCCAACAAACCAAAGGCGACGCTGGGAAAGTGCAAGTACTTTTAACATACTCGCTCCTGTTGGGTCTTTGATAACCCGGATTTCCAAATATGATCCCTGGTTGCAGATTAGCCCCGACTGGCTGCATTTGGTTTCATCTGAACGCTATGGCTGACCTCCTGCTCCCTTAGTCCTCTTCTATTGCACAGCGTATGTTTAAAAGGATCATACTTCGCTATTTCCTGGAAAAATAGCGGAAATGTAACTCCGTACTCCATACTCGCGCTTTTACGAGAATTATTTAGATAATTTCAGCTCATCTCAACTAAACTAAAGGTAAAAAAGTAGCTGTTAACTTGAAAACTACATTGTGAACTTTGGAGATGTAAAGTAGAGGTTTCCAATCCAGAATTCCAATTTTCAGTCTCGCTCCCGCCCACATCTGCGATATTACTCCCGCTTCCACCTGCAAATCCCGCACGATGGAGACGTTCGTTTTCTTTCTCACAAATGTCTTTTCATTGGCTTGGAAAACCCCCTAAAACATGCACTTAAGAAGCAGCGTGATTCACTAGAGGCTCTGCTGTTCGAAGCCTCATCAAACACAGGATTGTCTAAAATGTGCGCGAGATTAAACCACATCCGCGAGTTTAGGCTGCTTAAAATCTTTTTATTAATGCCAAATTAAATCTCCAGCACAAACTACGTATGATAGGCTTTGGCAAAGGACCATTGAAACATTATAAAAGAAATATATTCAATGGAGCGACTGGCGTTTTTTCTTCGACTCTTCACTAAATGCTGAAAGAAATGGCTGAAATATTAAGTCATAATCCAATTTTTTTGTACTGGTTGTATTTTTGTTTGTTTTCCACTACATAAAGCTTGAAAACCTGAATAAATAACAAGTTAAAAATCAACAAAAAAAAGTAAAAAAAAATAAGAATAACTTTTCTAAGTACGTGTGAATGAAATAAAACACAACTCCAGGTATGTTTATGATGAGGTAACAACTTCTAATCTGATTTAAAGCTCACAAAAGTCAATAATCTGCACTTTACACCAAAGCTAAGCACTGGATCCGCTGTCACACTTCACCCTTTACTCTCACATTCACAAAACTATTCTGATCTGACATTCTTTCCCATTGCCCAGATCAGATGTTAGGGTGGAGCTCACTGCGAAAACCTTCAGGAAATAAACACGGCTTCGCTTGATTAGCCCGGTCCAGTTGAGAACTCATTTTTTTACACATTATAAGAGGAAGAGGCTCGCTTCCTTTCGGCCGGGGAGGGGCCAGGGACCAGGGAACGCAGCTGCGAGTCCGTCCCCGCTGCGCCGTCCACGTCCAGCATGTGTTCGGTGAGCTGTGCACCGCGCTGACATCATATGGTAAAAGGTTTAAATGTTTGGACCGACTTTTCAACTCCACCCAGACCGCAGAGACACCAGTTCTGCTTGTCATATCTCCGGACACCTCCTGTTCGCACTTAGCAAGCATGTCCGCTAATCCAGATGTTATACTGTACGAGGAGTGGATACTACAGCTAAGTGTGTAAAAATAAAACACAACTCAAATGTAAATGTAACTGTAAATGTGTAAATGTAAATGTAAATGTAAATGATCTAAGTTATAATGTTTCTGCATCATAAAACATACCTGGAGTTGCGTTTTGTTTCATTCACTGCATATTTAGACGGACTTTTTATCTCTTTTCCACCTTGTGATGTCATCTGGTAATGCAGTGAGTAAAAGTGAATATTAACACCTTGTGATGTCATCTGGTAATACAGTGAGTAAAAGTGAATATTACAGTAAATGTAAATGTAACTGTAAATGTGTAAATGTAAATGTAAATGATCTAAGTTATAATGTTTCTGCATCATAAAACATACCTGGAGTTGCGTTTTGTTTCATTCACTGCATATTTAGACGGACTTTTTATCTCTTTTCCACCTTGTGATGTCATCTGGTAACACAGGAGGTGCTCTGTGTTTTTAAACCTCACGCACCTTCACTAGAATCATTAAGATTGGACAATTTTGCACCTAGAATCGCCAATCTCTACTGAAACTAAAGGTAAAATGTAGCAGTTAACGTGCAAACTAAAACTTTATGACATCACAAGGTGGAACGGAGCATTTTAAGCAAAAACAAACTAATAATAAAGGGTTACTTAAGCGTTTGAATGACACAAAACAGAACTCCGGGTATGTTTTCAATGATATTCCAATATTGGAAATAGGACATTTAATGAGATTTTGAGCCAGCAGTAATGGGATTATAATGAAATGAAAGATTTTCGCTAAGAATTTCAAATATTTGCTGGGTTCTGAAGCATCTCGCTAACTCCTTACGCAGTTACTCTTGCACAGTTATGTAAAATTTCCCTTATCAAGTGTTTTTATGCATTTCATGTTACTTCATTACCTCAAAAAATCAATACACGGGTACTACAAAAACTAGTATTGGAGGTAGGACACTCACTTGACCTGGCGATAACTTCTAAAAATGACTACACCTCTATATCACACCTGCTGCTAGGCAATGAAAAGCTAATGAAGGAGTACTACTGCAACTTTAAGTACTATTACTCTAAGTCCTACTACGACAGTGACGTCTGAGGCCAAGCTAAACAGCGCCGTCCCCTCGCGGTCTCGTGGTCGAATGTTTGTTTGTCTGTTCACAGTATTTTTAGTCACGTCTGTCAAGAAAGTCGTATCAGTTCATTTGTATTTCACTGCGGACTAGAGGCGGGAGATGAAAAAATGATATAGAATGAAAAGTATGTTAAAACACCGCGACTGTTGTTCTCGACATATGCAAAATTAGAATCTAGTGTAAATCTCGTGGCGTAATCTGGCGTAATCTCCCAAACAGTGGTGATATTTCTGTGTTTTTGCAGTTCATTTTATGGTCTGCTCAGATTTTTTGCAAAACTTGAACCTTAACCAAAGCACTGATAGAAAAATTGCTCATGAATTGTTAAAATATCTTATGAATACCTTACATATATTCAATAGCAGGTGGTTTTAGAGCTTAAAAATATCCAGAAAAACAGGCATTTTCTCTACAGATCTGACACGGCACTCGCTCTAGTTTGGTCTCCATGAAGATAAAAAGGTTTAATATCATAGTGTGAAACATTTTAGACAAAACAATAACATTTCTGTGGGGAAAAGCATTTGCTGGACAATGCACCTTTAAAAATGGAGAATTCTAAGATGTAAATTCTGTCACTATCTCCCGTTGATATGTGTCCCATCCTGGTGACCCTTTAGACCGGGGCGACCCTGTATTCTCAGAGCTCCTAAAATACCGCTCTATTTTGGTTGGGGAGTTTGCCGGCGTTTGGGTTCCAGGTGGTCCACGCCCTGCTGTTTTCAAACATAACAGGCTCTGGTTTTGAGGGAAAGGTTCAGGACTGGACTGTGGAATGTTATCAGACTCTTCAGAGGATGTGGGGGGCAGACCTCAGGGTCCAGAGTCACACGCTGTTTGCTACAGATAACACCGCTCCATGCTTTGGGGAGTTACTATTGCATACTATACTACTATACTACTTGCATATTGCATATACTAACTAACTAATCCTTACTTTTATATAGCACCTTTTTTCAAGATCCCCAAAGCTCTTTACAGTTGCTATTGTAGCCACAGCTGCCAATCTGCACCATCGGCCCCTCCGACCATCACCCACGCACACCACAAAACTACTTACTTTTATATAGCACCTTTTTTCAAGATCCCCAAAGCTCTTTACAGTTGCTATTGTAGCCACAGCTGCCAATCTGCACCATCGGCCCCTCCGACCATCACCCACGCACACACCACAACCATACTAGCCAATGTGGGTGAAGTGTCTTGCCTAAGGACACAACAACATTTCTTTTTTTTGCCACTGGCGCACCAATGTGGCACCTGGAATTCCCAGTGGTCTCCCATCCAAGTACTAACCAGGCCCGGCCCAGCTTAGCCACTATGGACACAATATTAAAGGTGCACTGCGTAACATTTTCTACTTGTCTCCAGCTTTGCATCCTGATACATAGATGAATGATTTGCCAGGAATGTTCCGCTGTATGGTTTTATATTTGCCTTTCTTCATGGTGTTGATGGCACCAGTCCAAGTCAGATCTCTGGAGAGGCCACCCCGCACACAGTCAAAAATGTCTAGTTTTCTGTGTATTTTTAAGCTCTAAAGCCACCTGTAATTGAATATATGTGAGGTATTCAGAAGATATTTTAATAATTCATGATAAATCTTTCTGTCAGTGCTTTGTTTGCGGTTCAAGTATTGCACAAAATGTGAACAGACCATAAAATGAATCGCAAAAATACAGAAATGTCACTGTATACCACTGTTTGAGAGAGTACACCAGATTTACACTGGATATTTAAATCAGACCTATTATACAAAATCAACTTTTCTAAGCGTTATAGTTGTTGCATTGCAAAAATGTGCAAATTATAACATAATGACATATGTGTCATAGATTACAGCACAAGCACAACAAGGTCTCCAATAATGACATATGTAGACCTGCAGAGGGCATAGTTTTTGTTTTTCTGTCAGTGAGTGAATATCTTTTTTTTTCTTTTTTTTTTCCAATTTCTTAAAATATATTGTGACAGGAGGCTTTAAACCCCCATCAATTTAGAGATTCTAAAAATTTAAAGGTCAAACAATTCAATTTCTAACCTTTCCAAGCAACTTTCCAGCTATAATCGCAGCTATTTCATGCCCGAAAATATGCAGAAAATGTCCAAAAGCGCCTCTATACCGTACGTCTTATGTTTCCAATTAGTGAGCAGGAGAGCTTTTACGACATGCTTTCCTCTCCTGCGCATTAATATGAGCGGTGATTATGGCGGCTGCGCGGGGAAAGGGCCGGGCCTTGCTCCTATTAAACGCTCTGATTCCCCGGGGCCTGTGGAGTACACCCAGAGGAGGTCCACCCAGTTCTGGGAGACAGCTAACCCTACGTCAGGGTCTGCTCTGGTGGGACGCTGGGTCACGTAACTATTGCATAACACAAAGAAACTGAGCGAAGGTCAAAGCTTTAGGACATGGGAATGACAATTTTGCCACTTTATACTACTATTTTGGAGGTACTTTAAAGCAGTATCAGGATAAGGGAGTAGCTCTTATACAAACAAGCTAATGCAGACCTATTATGCAGTCCTATTATTTTCTCTGCTGTATTTGGAGTGATTTGTGCATGTTTGAATAATCTTTAATCACTTATTTTGCCATTCAACCATCATTTTCTGCTGTGATCGGTGATACATGTAAGATCTGGCAACGCTCTGCACTCATTTTAGAACAATTTTTTTAAAAACTAGTGTAATTTCCAGGTGCTGACAACTTCACAGCTATTTTTTCGTATTATTTTACCAGGAAGCTCTTTGTCAATGACATTTACTGCAACATCAGCTCCCATTGGGCACCGCAGTTTTGTAATGTGGAAAGCAGCAAACTTGTTTAGTCGTTAGAGATGAAAATTGTGATTTAAAACGTGCAAATCGTCCCATAATGATCCACAGGGGTCACAGATTAGAAGATTAGAAGAGGCAAGCGCAGTGTATCTTCTTTAAGTAACACATTATGGACTAAGATTAAAAATTAAAATTAAAATGACTAAGTTTCTTGTGCAGAATGCATTAAAAACATGGTATACTTTGATTTCCATATTCGGATATAGATTTTCTTAAACTAAAATGGTCCAAAATTCTAAATAATCAAATATCACCATCATTTTTCATTGTGACAGTATTATTCTAGTAACACATGCGCAGGTCTTGCCCTTTTGAATGAGCTGGTAAAACTTTTCACAGCTGTAAAGAAACAGCACGACTCCAGTTTACAAGCACCTCAACAACACTGAATCATCACCAGCGAGAGGAGCGTCTGGATGGGGTTGATAATTGGGTCAGTATGGGGCTTTTTGATTGAAAAATAATAAACTAAAAGCGCACTGTAAATTTTTGTATGACGCGCTCGCCTTTATGTTTTGACAAGGTGTTTTCGTTGCGTTGCCTGGAATAATATTACGCGTTTGACAAAAATATACTGTTATTACGTTGTGTTTAGATTTTTATATCAACAGAAATCAGTTCGGGGTGAAGCTATCTGGAAATTCTTAATAATCCACAGCGTATAGCCTCCGTCCTCCCGACCCCGCTCCCCTCGGCTCAGACGGTCCCCAGAGCTCGCCCACGCCCAAGGCCCTGACATAAGCCTCGTATCTGCCAGGGAGCCGCGCCAATATGGCCGATCGACGGCTCCCAACGAAAGAATGCGCCGCCCCGAGGACGGACTCGTGATGTGCTGGGTTTGTTTGCACCAGCCGCACAGACACCGCAGTTTTAGAAGTGGTTCAGATGGGGGATTTCAGCTTTTTCAGGGTTGTAAACTTGACTCAGAAGTGTGTGCATGTGCTTAAAGCTGCACTGTGTAACTTTTCTGGTGGGTATTGGGTCGTCTATTTGCTTCTCTCGATGAAAATGTCGTTTCTTTGCCTAAAATGTTGCACAGTTTGGCTTTATTACCGCTAAATACATGCTAGAGATGCAACACTAGACTCAGATATCGGTAGCACCAGGATATCGGTGGTTCAGATGGCGGATTTCAGCTTTTTCAGGGTTGTAACTCGACTCAGAAGTGCGTGCGTGTGCTTAAAGAGGCACTGTGTAACTTTTCTGGTCGCTGTTGGGTCGTCTATTTGCTTCTCTCGATTAAAATGTCGTTGCTTTGCCTAAAATGTCGCACAGTTTGGCTTTATTACCGCTAAATGCAATACTAGAATCAGATATCGATAGCATCAGGATATCGGTCCAGTCGATATCTCATTTTTCTCTCTAAACTCATTTCTAATGCAAGATTTACGGACTAACGTTGCAGCAAAACACCAACATCATATTAAACTCGTGTTTTTCAAAGCTGACCCGATGATATAACAGTTACAAAACACATTTCACATTGCACTTTCTTTCATTTTTTTCCATGCACCGTTTCTGTTTGAAGAAAATAAATCACATTCTCCGTCTCTGCCCTCGTACAGTCGGGTTAATTACTTAAAGCTAAAGTACTGGTGTTGGAATCGGAACAGAAAAAGTAAAATATACTTTGAAATGCATGTATTTTTGGTATTTTTGACCCGTAATATGACCTGGAAAACATTTTAGACAGAAGCTACAACAGAAAAGTCCTCATTCACTTGTGTAAAATATGTGTTATTTTTACAAAAACGCTCTTTAGAAATAACACTATCAAATGGCAATAAAACAGAATAAACTACAGCATATCTGATCACAAAACAACATAATCAACAACTATATTTTGACAACTTCTCGTTACACATTCTGTCTGGAGAAAACCTATAATTATAGTAAATAACGTCGGTTTGGAAGGAAAAGCGTCCACAATTAGCAAGCTATCAAAAAAACAACATAATTACACATAATGAATTGCTTACATTCGATCACACTCAAATTTCTATGTTTCGCCGACCGCCGCTCGTATTTTCCTTTGTTTTTAGAGCGTCCAAACTATTTACACGAGCCCGAGTGACCGGAGGCGCCGTTGCTCATTAAATAGCATAATTACAAATGTCAACAGACATCACAAGAGCGTTGCGTAAGTCGCCCTGTCAGCTGAGGCCACGTACGCCCAGGAAAACATGAAAAACAAAACTGGAATCCGCAAACCGCAACACAATGTTTCGTTCAATCGTGGCTTTGTCCTTGTGGAGATGGTCCCAGCTCGTCGTGCCGTACGCCACAGGGGCTTCGATTCTCCTCGCACGCCCAAACGCTCTCATTGTATATTGTCTATAATGTGCACGTCCGATCTCAAAGGCTGCACATTTTTAATTATTAAAGTCCTAAAATTGACTCTTGTGAGCTTTAAGACATGTTACTTCACCAAAAACATACCTGGAGTTGTGTTTTGTTTCATTCACACATGTCTGATTAATCTTTTGTTATGAGTTTGTCGACGTTGTTTCGCTCTACGACGTTTCCTTCAACCTTGTGAGGTCAGGAAGCTTTAGTTTGCAAGTTAACGTCTATTTTTAAAGTTTTGTTCAGGGCTGAAATGATCCAAATGGTTCTAGTGAAGGTGTACGGAGTTTAAAAATGTGGTAGAGTAGAGTAGGGTGCAGGGTTTGTGTGTTAAACATGTGTGAATAAAAAAAAACACAACTCCAGGTCTGTTTTTGATGACATAAAATAGCATAATATGGGCCCTTTATGCATTTTTTGTGTTTTTTTTGTAATATAAGAATCAGGAAGTGCGCTGTAGAGCTTGACTAACGTGGCCGATATTTGAATTTTTTTAATATAATCCTTAAATTGACCAATGAGATGTGTAAAGAATATGAGACAGACACTTAAACGCTGCAGAAAACATGAATATAAGTCAACAGTAACCATTTATTATTAGTCTGTCTACATCTCCAAACCTGAGCATGCTCTGTTCCACCTTGTGATGTCATCTAGTGGTAGTTTTCCATAGCTCTCTTTTACTATGATGTAACAATAACCGAAATATCGTGATATCGTATCGTCAAAAGTCTCACAATAATATCATGGGGCATCACAATATATTGCTTAAATTCATTGTTGTGGTGCAGTAAAAGCTACATAGGAACTACATAGACCATGATGCTTTGCTATTTCAGTGCAGACTAAGCACTTTTAAATCTAACCTTTAACCCCATCCCCTAAACCCTAAACCCTAAACCTAACCCTAATACCAAAGGCTTATCATGGCGGTTTTATAATAAGAAATAGCACGTTCACAATTTAATCCACAAAATATCGAAATAAATATCGCACCATGAAATGTTACTGATATGAATATGACAATAAATGTACCAAATGACTGGTCAAAGCATTATGTAACGTTAGTCTTGTTTTGTATGTAAAATATCGTAAATTTGTATGTAAAATATCGTAATATCGTGATCCTCCCGTTCATACTGAGATGATATCGTATCGTGAGACTAAGATATCGTTATACCTCAACCTTTTACCTTTGGATTAGTAGGGATCGGTAATTCCAGGGCTAAAACCCAGTCATTCCTGTGGTTGTGTACAGAGTTTAAAAACACAGTGGAGCACTTCTTTCTGTATCACCACATGACATCACAGGGTGGAACAAAGGCGAAGAACTCAACCTAAATATGCAGAGTTTGTGTGTTTTAATATGTGAATGACACAAAACACAACTCCAGTTATGTCTGTGATGAGGAAACGTTATAACATAGATCAGAAAATAGCGTAAAATAGCCCCTTTAACCATGATTTCCTTCACAAACAACATCATATTCTGTCTAATTCTGCATAAAAAAAATGCTGAACTTCAAACAGACTTCTATTATTTAAACAGAAATTTGAAATCTAATCAAAAATCACTCAAAAAAAAGCAATTCGATATTTTCCCCAAATCCTGCAGCTTACACCACACCGCATGTTATTGTCCGTTCCGTAAAGTGGGTTTAAACTGTGGGTTTTCCCCTAAAATCCTGTAACAGAGAAGATTTTATTTGATGAGCTAATGCTATGACATCATCAGAGAGCGCCGCCAATGTTACATATTTGAACTTCTGCAGAACTGACAGCAGCGAGAGAGGGCGGAGAGGAAGAAAGAGAAAGAGCAGAGAGCCTTGTATACAGTTATTATTACTGCAAAGACATCCATGGATTTCAGAATGATGAGAAATTAGGACAGTTTCCATCACGATTATCACTTTAAAACAAAATATGACATCTTAAGAATAGAGAAAAAGTCCTTAAAAGTTGCATAAACTCATGGATATATATATAAAAAGCTTTCAAACATGGATATTTAAGAGTCTGTATCCAATTATTTGGTAATTTTCAAACGCATTTTCTGTATTTTAGCTAAACAAATAAGAGTAGGCAGTTGGCAGGGATCAGATTGGTCAAAAATTAAGACATTTGGGACATTTCTCGTAAAAAAACTAGGACAAAACACTGGTTTTGGGACACGGGGCTCAAAATTGGGACAAATATTACACATATATTACCCAATTATACAGTAAATACTACCAATTGCATGAGCTGCCCTTGATCTGGAAGTGCGTGTTTGCATGCTGCTTGTTGTTAGTTTGTTAAGGTTTGGATTCGGGATAACTAAACCACTACAAATAGCTAGACTACAAGTAGCTAGTTCTTTTTTCCCCATTTAAAAAGTATTATTTTTGCATTTTTGTGGTTCATTTCACGCTTCATTTCCTTTTTGCGTAATTCTTAAACCTCAAACAAAACATTCGCGACCACATTTTAGCACATTTTTGATCGATTACAAAAACAAGTGATATATTTTTTTCCGACATCGTCTATATCCTTGGTATTTGGCGTATCCTGCGGCTGCCCGTCGTTCCAAATGCCATTCCTCATGCCGACGTAAAGAGGGCGGGGCTGCGTGTGGGAAGCCAAACCACATGAAACCCTTTAGAGTCTTGGCATTTGCAGCTGGCGTTGGTTTTATGTCCAGACAGATACTAAACAGACTGGCGAAGGATTGAGTGGAGCAGGGATTTCAAGTATTTAAGGTGAGGTATTTGGAGGAAGTTAAAATAGGCAAGAGAAAACCTAATCTTTGACCCCTCCAGTGTTTTCTTTTATAGTACCTTATCTCCATGGTAACAGATCATATATACAAAACGTAACATATATTTTAGTGTAATGTATGTAAACTATATATTTAGGTTGGAAATCTTAAATGCATAAATTTACAAACTTTGAAAGTGGAAACGTACGGAAGATAATTTGTTTCGTCAGATTTAGAATTTTAAATAGCTCTTTGAATTTTTTAATCATGAAAAAATATGTTTGAGTTATTTTACGCTGAATTTCTCTTTTTGAATTTTTTAATCATGTTTGAATGTTTGAATTATTTTCTTATGAATTTTAGTTGCTGCAAACAGGAAGTAGGAGTAACAAACAGGAAATGGCGCAGTGATGATCATGGTCAATTGCTTCTGCCTTGGCATCTTGGATCTTGGATTTTGCACTCTGAATTTTTGAATTTTGATTTGAATGTTTAAAATTATTTAAATTATTTGTGCTGTGCTATTTATAAGGTGAAATTTTGATTTTGAATTTGAAACACTGAAAAAGCGTCTCATTTCAGCAACTAAAATTCGGAATAAAAATAAAATCATAAAATCTTTTTTCAGAGTTAAAAAATTCAAAGTGAGAAATTCAAAATTTTAAATTCAAAATCTGAAGAAACAAATTATCTTCCATAAAAACGCTATATAAAAATGTGACCAAAACTGTTTTTTTTTTTAGCTTACTTAAAATGCACTATATAACATTTGTAGTAGAGAGTTTGTCCCCTGCTTGTTTCCATGGAGACGGTATTGCTTCTTGGAATGTTCCACTGAATGGCATTAAACGTATCTATCTAGCATTGATTTTTATTATTCTATTATTCTATTATTCTATCTCTATGAATATAAGCAGACCCTACAGCAGAAAAGTTACATCATACCAAGTTGTGTCATTGTGTCCATAGGCAAGACACTTACGCACGACTATTAAAACAATTATCTGTCAGGAACAAAGCTGTGGTGATCCCTCTATATATTTTATGTTATTTTTCACATTATTACAAGCCTCCTGTCACTCTAGACACACATAATCAAACGTACATTAGCTAAGTGTCGGGCTAGTATTGATTCAGAACATCTGCGGCCCCACCCGAAGGCCCCCCACCCCGATGACATCACCGCCGTCCAATGCGCTCTGCACGTCCTCTGATCACAAAAGACCCAAATCGCCGAAGCCGCAACGTGACAAAAGCTCCTCTCTGCGCAGACGTCCAAAACGAAGCATGAAAAATGAAAACGAGCGGGGCTGAGGGTTCATTGACGTCAGCGGGGGTCTCCTCTGTGACCCCTCGCCTCGCGCTTACTACAAGAATCCATTCAAAGTCCAAAAATCGGCCAAAATAGCTTTACGATATTAGCATTTTACAACTTGACTCAAAGCCAAAATTTCTGTCACAAATATTCCCTATGATGCAGTATTGAGTTTGAACAGACTGTAATAGTAGTAGTACTAGTAGTAGTAGTAGTAATGCCAAAGGTGAATAATATTTGCTGTAATATAAGCAGACTAGCAGTAGCGCAGTAGCAGTACAAATAGTAATAGTTTTAGTAGAATAAAGTAGTATTATTAAGAGTATCAGACCAGCAGCAGTACTATAACTTGCAGTAATAATTGTAGTAGTAAACAACAGCGGTCAAGGGAAGTTGTGAGTGGCAGCAGTATGGATTACTTCTAGATGGTGTACTCAACGTAATGATAGGACAGTAGGAGTAGTAGTAGGAGTAGTAGTAGTAGTAGTAGTAGTAGTAGTAATGGCAAAGGTGAATAATATTTGCTGTAATATAAGCAGACTAGCAGTAGCAGTACAAATAGTAGTAGTTTTTGTAGAATAAAGTAGTGTTATTAAGAGTATCAAACCAGCAGCAGTACTATAACTTGCAGTAATAAAAGTTGAATTGTAGTAGTAAAAACAGCGGTCAAAGGGAAGTTGTGAGTGGTAGCAGTGTGGATTACTTCTAGATGGTGTACTTAACGTAATGATGGGATAGTAGTAGTGGTAGTAGTAG
>KN490860.1:5123-15600 GCA_000787155.1 Scartelaos histophorus | reverse complement strand
TTTACACCTTGGTGATGGCCTCAGCTCCTTCGCTGGTTCCTATGACGTTATTTCGTGGAGATGGGGCGAGATTTTACGAGACAAAACGTTGACGAGAAGGTTCGAGATGCGAGATTGGACAGAATGAGGTTGAAAACGGAGGAGCGAGATCTTCAGAGAGGGTTTGGGTCGAGAAAAAGCGACGCCAAATTGAAAAAAATACAGGATTAAAAGGTGCGTTGTGCCTCTTTTCTGGAGGAGCGTCCGTCAAACGCTTTTTTTTACAGAGATGTTATCGATTTTTCTGGAATGTTTCACGGGATCCATCAAAGCAAACCGAGTTATGGGTCAGATCTGCGGAGAGGCGACCCCGATCACAGTGAGAATGCCTGTTTTTCAAAGCATTTTTGAGCTATAAAACCACATGTGATCGAATAAACGTAAAGTAAAGCTGCTTAACGTCAAACCGTGGAACATCCTAAACAGAGCGATGACATCTCCATAGAAAAAACAAAGCGACGGACGTCCAGCCCTGAAATAAAACGCCCAAACTGAGCCGAACTGAACAATTTATTTCATATTCATCACGTAAAAATCTCGTTCTCGTTCCCAACCTCATATTTTGTCTCTTTCTTGCCCCATCTTTATTTAAACGTCCCTACACCAGCCAGACGTCCTCATTCCGTTTAGTTGCAGAAAAGTGTTGGAAAAGTCGATGAAAAATGTAAAAATAAAGAGTTCCTGCATCAAAAAACCCAATATTAAACGTAAAACTAAAAGGTGAAAGCTGGAAAAACGCATGAGGCTCGCGTTTTGTAGGTGACTTTTCTGGTGGAGGGTCCGTCAAATGTTATTTCTTTGCCTGGAATGTTTCGCAGTGCGTCATTAAACCTTTCTATCTCCATGGAAACCAAACCAGACCAGAGTTACAGGTCGTCGATGCCGCTCACAGTCAGAATCCCCGTTTTTCGAGGTATTTTTGAGCTGTAAAACCACCTGTAAGTTGAATAAAAGTCAAATAGAGCCGTTTAATGTCGCACTGCGGAACATTCCAGGCATTAGGACAGATCCGCAACCGAAAAGTTACACAATGCGCCTTTTAAATGGTACTTTTTGTGTGGAAAATAGTGGGTAAAACGATGCGAATGAGCAGGACTGGCCAGATCACACAGATACTTGCAGCAAAACTTCACACACGATGTTTCGATAAAAAAACATTTGAATCGTGGATAAAACAGAGACACATTTGGTTAAAGTGCGTATGACAGGTCTGACTTCCTACAATCAACAATACTCTGGGGTTAAAAAGCTGCATCGCGTAACTTTTCTTTTGGAGGGTCCAGCAATTCGTTTTCTATAGTTTTCGGCTGGAATGTTTCACAGTACGGCATTAATACTATCAGTTTCCATGGAGACGAGCCCACGATCCCTCCAGACAGAGTTAAAGGTCAGACCTGCGGAGGGGTGAAGTTTTCGAGCGGTAAAACGCCCGTCATCGAATAAACGCGGTCGATTTTAAAGCCGTACTATGAAACCTCTCGGGCGACGCCATCGTATCTCCATGGAAACGAGGAAAAGTTACACAATGCGCCTTTTTTGCTCGTTGTTTTCCCCAGTTTTTTGACGATTTTTCTTCATTTTTGGATGTTTTAATCACCTTCATTGGTCGTAAACTCTTACCGAGCGACTATAATGAGCAAATATCACTTAATGCATAAATTATTCCTGCATTAGAAACATTCCTTTTGCCACTTGAAGGTCCGATATTACGCAAATTTGACTCTCGTGAGCTTTAAATCGTGATAAAACGTTGTTACAATCTCAAAAACAAGACCTGGAGTCGTGTTTCGTTTCATTCCCGCGTTTGATTCACTTTTTATTATTAGTCTGTCCACATCTCCAAAGCTCTAAATGCTCTTTTCCACCTTGTGATGTCACGAGGTGGGAGTTTTCAAACAAATGGCTGTTTTGAACCTTTCGTTTTTGGTAATTCCAGGTCAGAAATCACCCAAAAACACCCCAAAAAAACAGCCTAAATATACAGTTTGTGTGTTAAACGTGTGTGAATGAAACAAAACACAACTCCAGGTCCGTTTGTGATGAAGAAACGTTATAAAATCGATCAGAAAATAGCGTTTTTTAACTGCGATAATGGTTTACAACAAGTACGACCCACGAAACCAAGTAAAAACGCTAAAAAAAAAAAACAAAAAAAAACATGAAATCCTGTCATATGCACTTTGACCTTTCCATGTAGTAGCCGAGTTTCGTTTAGCTCATCCAGGAAACATCCCGACAGCTGCGTCTGGAAGTTCAGCTGTCCCTAAATTCAAACACAAAAAAAAAACGTACGGGGCTCAACAATTTGTCCTAAAATAGCCCCGACGAGCTCGTTCGACTGTGGATAATAGTGACAAAACATGCCAAAAATATGGACAATTAAATAAGAACGAAAAAGAAAAACTTGGCAAAGAAAACTCAAATAGTATTGCGTGTAAATATTGTATAAAATTCTTAAAAATAGTCTAGTTAACTACAAGTACTGAAGTCATCACAGCCAAAAAGTGCAGAGGTCCATAAATAGAACGTGGACTGTGGGGCCCCGAGAAGCCACAGAAAACAAAAGACGTGGATGAACCCGAGCCAGAGGTCAAAGTTCATGAACCAGGACGTAGAGGAAAGAGACGCACAGAAAGAGAAAAGGACGCAGGAAGAGGTTGGGGTTTTTTTTTTTTTCTTCATTCGCACAGTTTCAGTAGCAGTGAAGAGGAAAAGAGGCACCGCGAAGATCGAATCCCGACGAATACGAAAATATGGGTCAGTTTGAGATCACGTTTGCAGATGTTTTCGCTTCTGCAGGTTTGCGTTTGTCGTTTTTGAAAGAAAAAGCTCAAATTTAAATCCGCAAATGTTGAATCTTGTCATATTCATCTTAAAACGTCTTAAAAAGGTCCAAAATTTAGCTTTAAATCCTGTTATAATGTTGTTACCGCCTCAAAAACAGACCTGGAGTTGTTTTTTTGTTTCATTTACACATTTTATTATGAGTCTTCCCACATTTCCAAAGCTCAAAACGCTCCGTCCCACCTCGTGATGTCATAAAGTGTTAAAAAAAACTTGAAAATTCACGTCGTTTACAGAGGAAATTGGGAATTCCGGCGCTGAAATGATCCAAATGATTCGAGCGAAGGGGCGTGGGGTTTAAAAACGCACTTCCTGTATCACCGTATGACATCACAAGGTGGGACAGAGTGAAATCCAGGTGCGTTTTTGATGAGGAAACGACATTTTAACAAAAAGGATGAGAAAATAAAGCTACTCGAGCCCTCAAATGTGCAATGACGTCTTCGCGGTTGCACAATGGCGTCGCTTTCTGAAGTCACTGTGATCAAATATTTTCACTTTTGTGTATTTATACCGACAGAGGCGACTTTGAACTTCGTGCCGGTTTTTGTTTCATGTGGATTGGACCAGTAATTACAGAGAAATGAACCAAAAACCAGGTCTAAACCTCTGTAATCTGAGTCAAAACAGCAAATCCCAACACTGGATTACAATGAACGCTACCTGAAGTTTGAATTTAGGAAGAAATGGGAGTTTAAAAAAATAATAATAATAATAAAATAAAATAATTGAGATTCTTTACAATTGTGAGAAATAAGGGCATAATAAAAAAATTAAATAAACTGTACTTTTAAAATATTTCAAAGCCTTTTTAAAGTCCTTCATTGTTCTTTGCTCAGTTTACACAGTGTATTTTCACAATTTTCCAACTCAACAAGGTAAAAAAAAATCAAATAAAAGAGGCACCTGCTTGTTTCCATGGAGACGTTATACCTTTGCGTCGTTAGAAAGTTTCACAGTGTGGCATTAAACTTATCAGGCAAGTTACAGGTCAGATCTGCGGAGAGGCGAACCTGCTTACAGTAAGAACAAGTGTTTTTCAATGAGGAATATGAACGCTAAAAGAAAAGACTTGCTTAATGCCACACTGCGGAACATTCCTGCAAAGTAAAACATCTCTGTAGACACAAGAAAGTTGCAGAATGAATCTTTAAAACTCCAGTAACCATTAAAAACGAAAAAACGTCCTTTAAATTCCCATCGCAGGTTAAAAATGATCCCAAACTGACCCAGATTTTTGCAAGCGACGGAAAAAACGTTCAAAATAAAATATTCGGGGGGGGGAAAGGGCGTATTTCAGGGCACGTAAGGCGTCACCATGGAGACACGTTTTACATTAAAAACCAAAAGTCGTTCACCACAGAGTCGAGAACAGGCAACACAACAGTAGATTAAAGCTATTGAAGTGAATGGGCTTCGAACACAGTGAGTCGTGCGTTCAGTTCGGAAGGAAAAACCGCGAAAAAAGTCCGAAAACGTCCCAGAAATCACGTCTCACAAAGCTGGTTCAGGCCGGATCGACCACCACCGGAAAACAAACGATTAATCAGTTGAAATAGTTGAAATTGAGCGTAGTGTAATGACTCTTGTGTATGCATATAGTGGACAGAAAGGCACTAAAATGTGAATTAATGTTGAAGTAATGCCAAGTTTTATCGCTTTTTTTAACAGTTTTAACCAGCTTAAATATTCGACAATCGTTTTAAAACAATTATAAAATACAGTTCTTTATTTGCCCTTCGTAATCTGTGATCTTAGTGGACTTTTGTGCTTCGTTTCATGAAAAGTAGTGTGAAAATTGTCTGATAAAACACATTAGCACAGGTTAGCATTAGCAACTTTTTAAAAACAATGTAATTTTTAGACATTATTTTCACTTTTGCTTCAACTTATACATTTTACAGTCAAACGGTTATTTTATTTGGTTAAAAGTTTCATTTATTTCCAACTGTGAGTTTATATGGTTTAGTTTTTCATACATTTGTCGTCAAACTTTTGAAAATATCACATTTTATCTCATGTTTTGTCCTTCAATTAGTAAAACAGACAATTATATTTACGCTTATTTAATATAAGAAACAGTTTCCCCAATAATTTGTGCTTCTACTTGAGTAATAAAAAGTTTAAATAATTTTTTTTTTTTACTCTCTGCTAAGTTTAAAATGCGTAAAAAGTGAATTGTGTGACTTTTCTGGTGGACGGTCAATGCTTTTCTCCGTGGAGTCGTCATTATTTTGTCTGGAAAGTTTCGCATTAAATCTTTTTATCTTCACGCAGGCCAAGTTACAGGTCAGATCTGCGGAGAGGCGACCCCGCTCACAGTCAGAACTTCTGTTTTTAAATATATTTTTGAGCTATAAAACCAGCTGCTATTGAATAAACGTGAGTTAAGGAGCTGTTTAATGTCGCACTGTGGAACATTCCAGGTTGAGCCACGACGTCTCCATAGAAACGAGCAGCTGACGGACTTTACGGACCCAGAAATGTAAAATTACACTGTCCCAATACAGATAAATTGTATAAGCAAACAAATCTGGCGTTTAAAGTGTTTTATCGTCTTAAAACTAGAAAGTATGTGGTTAGCATGCTAGTTTTTGTTAGCTTTATTCTTCTCTGGTCTCTGGAGGCTGTGAAAAGTGCTTAAAAACTGGATAATTAGAAGGATCTGAATGCATAAGGTAAGTTAGGAATGACTTTAGACCGACGTTTTAAACAAACTATTTGTTTTGTACGTTTTTTTTAAAGAGCGTAAAAACCCAGTACAGCTTTTTTAATCCTAAAAACGAGTGATCCGTGCCTGTAGTTAAAACCACATGGTGCACAGTGGCGTCTGTAAACATAATCACAAACTCCTCGTGTATTTTTTTAATCTCTTTCCTCACCAACTCGCACAAGATTCGTCTAATGAGCAGAATTACAGCTCCTCTGGGTCCAACATGGAGACGATTATATTAAGGTTTAGAGTGAAGCTACAACAGTGAACGAGGCAGTAGATAAGTAAATATAAATGAATGGAATTGGACTTATTGTAGTTTATTCAGTAGTGTTCAGCCCTGCTAAAAACCTGAGCTTATTATGCTAATGTGTGGTAGCGTAAACTGTATTTATATAAATGGATGTAACCTGGAAGCCTCCGAGGCTGTGAAAAGTGCTTAAAAACTGGATAATTAGAAGGATCTGAATGCATAAGGTAAGTTAGGAATGACTTTAGACCGACGTTTTAAACAAACTATTTGTTTTGTACGTTTTTTTTTAAAGAGCGTAAAAACCCAGTACAGCTTTTTTAATCCTAAAAACGAGTGATCCGTGCCTGTAGTTAAAACCACATGGTGCACAGTGGCGTCTGTAAACATAATCACAAACTCCTCGTGTATTTTTTTAATCTCTTTCCTCACCAACTCGCACAAGATTCGTCTAATGAGCAGAATTACAGCTCCTCTGGGTCCAACATGGAGACGATTATATTAAGGTTTAGAGTGAAGCTACAACAGTGAACGAGGCAGTAGATAAGTAAATATAAATGAATGGAATTGGACTTATTGTAGTTTATTCAGTAGTGTTCAGCCCTGCTAAAAACCTGAGCTTATTATGCTAATGTGTGGTAGCGTAAACTGTATTTATATAAATGGATGTAACCTGGAAGCCTCCATGTTCCAAACAGGAAGTGAACGTGGAGGCTTTTTATGGGACATAATTTGTTTCATTAGATTTTGAATTTTAAACACCACTGAATTTCTCGCTTTGAATTTTTGTTATTTTTGAAAAAACACGTTTAAATTCTTTTTAATTCTGAATTTTAGTTGCTGAAATTTTAAGTGTACATTTTCAAATGTTTCCAATTTAAAATAAAAATTTCACCTTTAGCACAAATATATTTAAGCTCTCAAATTCAAGAGTAAAAATTCAGAGTGTAAAATGCACAGGAATGATCCAAGATGCCAAGACAGAAGCAATTGATCCAAAGTGAACTGATCTAATTTAGTAACAAACAGGAAATGGTGCAGTGAAGCGTCTGATTGGTCAGAATTAGCCTCATCCGAACCTCAAACCCCGCCCCCAGATGAGAACGGCCAATAGGAAACAGCCTTTATTCTCCGCACTCACTCTGGATCGATGCTTCTGTCTTGACATCTTGGATCTTTTTCAATGCAAATTTTTCACTCTGAATTTTAACTGTTGAAATTGGAAATATGCACTGAATATTTAAAAGGTGACATTTTTATTTTGAAATTGAAACATATTGAAAAAGTACACTTAAAATTTAAATACACTAACATTTACAATAAAAATAATCATCTTTTTTTCAGATTTAAAATATTCAAAGTGAGAAATTCAGATTCTGATGAAACAAATGATCTTCCAGAGCTTTTCTGGCTCCATCAACTCATATTGTTTTTACATTGAAAAACTCCCCATTCTCTAACTACTGCGGTGAGAATCGTCATTTTGGGCATAAAATTTTCATATTAACCCACTCGACATGATCCTGGTGTTATATTTTACCATTTTGTCCATAAATAAATTCCTTTCACCCTTATAACTGCGAGCCTCGATGAGCTTCATTTGACTGGAGCTTTAGTCCACTTCTTTATACAGTTTATGATGTCACGTTAATAGTAATAATACAGTTTTTCACTTTTTAATCTAGTTTTAATCATGTATTTCCTTGCACATTTTGACATTCCCTCGTTTTTACATTCACGGCTTTCAGTTTCCTGTAAAGGACGCCATTTTGAGGACAATTCAGATGATATTTTGTCTGGAATAGTTCATTTTTATGGCAAAGTTTCTTCATTTTTAAACCTATGGATCATGATCGTGAGTCTGTATTTCAAACTCTGCTGCCTCTTGGTCAGTTTTGAATCTCAACGGGATTCGATAGGTTAAATTAAGGTTACATGTATAAAATGTCTATAAAAAAATACAAATAATTAAAAGGAACTCATTATAAAATTTAATTATTTGGATATAGAAAAGATGCTGTGTTTCTAATATCTTTTTGGTTGAGAATTGCAAACCGTACATCAGTGCAGTGGGAGCTCTGTTTGACATCATAATAATACTGGTTTAGCCCTTTATGTTTTTTACGTAAAACTAAATGAAACAAACTCCGTAAACAGAAAAAAATCTTTAAATAAAATGTGTGTTGTTAAATATTTTCCATAATCAAATTTTCAGTTTAAAAAAAGAAAAAAAAGAAAAAAAGACTCGATCGTTGACCTCGCCAGCTTTGTGAGACCGAACAACCTGCGTAAAAAAAAGCTGCACAGTGTAACTTTTCTAGGGAAGTGTCCGCTACTCGTCTCCATGGAGATCCAATTGCTTTTTTGCCTTGAATATTCCGCAGTATGGCTTTAAACTCCAAAAAAAACAAGGAAGTCAGAACTATGGCGATGCAACCCCGCGAATTACAAGTAAGACCGTTTCGACGTTTTCGCCCGTAATCCGATAAAAGCCATACTGCGGGACATTTCAGGAAGTTACACAGCGCGGCTTTAGCATTACGGGGTATTTACCCAGAGAAAACCGTTCAGGATGCAAGCGCCGGCCATTGTGAGACGCCGGGAGCCGGTTGCTAAGAGGCTTTGTCAGCGTACATTTCTATTTGCTTTTGAAGAGCTTGGACCCGCTCCACCGGCGGCTCACAAAAGTACTCGGGGGGTGGAGAAAAAAAAAAAGGCCCATTCAGAAACAACTGCTTCTCAGCCTCTCAAAAGCACAACACGGAGCTAAAACTACCGCTAATAATTAAACAGGCTCCCTTTTCAACACGGAATCTACCACCGCTAAAGAGAAAATGACCACCTACAGTCGAGAAAACCATTTAAAAAGACCATTCACGATGAGAAGACAGCGGACGATAATGGACAGAAATGTAAGCGGTTATTAAGACAATACTGGAGATTCAGGCATCCCAATTAACACTGGCGCCCCCCGAGGGAAGACAGGGGGACTGACCATGGCTAACCCCCCTCTCGCTCGAGTTGAAGAAAAGGCACTAGGAGAGGAGCTGTAGTTAGCGGTAAAAAAGTAAAAGCGTTTTATATACATTCATAGCTCGCGATCTGGGAATAAATACGCACGTTGTACAAAAATAAAACTTTCGAAAGCGTGGCCCCTTTAATTCTCATTTTTTTTGTTTCGTTTCAGGTTTTTTTGGAATCTGGGAGACGATTATGGCTACTTTTCACGGCTTTGATTAGGCCCGTCACGATAACGAGTTTTGAAAAGCGAAATATTGCTAAAGATAAAGGAAAATATTGGAAGTACAGTATTTTTATGCTACCGACGCAATAATAAAGCAATATTAGCCCAGTTAAACATGCATCGTGTCATTTTTCTGGCGGAAGGTCCGTCAAATGCTTTTCTCCGTTGAGATGTTATTGCTTTGTCTGGAAGGTTTCACAGTATTAAACCTTTCTATCTTCACGAAAACCAAAAAAAGAGTCAGAATACTTGATTTTCTAGGTATTTTTGAGCTCTAAAACCGTCTGTAGAGCTGTTTAATGTCACACTGTGGAATATTCCAGGCAAAGCAATGGCACACAGTATCTTAAGAAACTAAAAAGTAACAAAATCCACATTTAAACCTTTTCAAAATGAGCTGTATTCTTAAAAAATATGAGCATCTATAAAGAAACATAGACACAATTTCGTAGGGCTGCAAGATGAATCGCAATCTAATATAAATTTGAATGGACGCTAATAACAAACTATCATAATTTCCTTCATAAAACAAGATCTCCTGTCTTAATCTCCATAAAAATTATATTTAAACGGACATGGCTAAACCGTTACCAACAGGAAGTGAGCATGGCGGCGCTTCTGGCTCCATTGACTCCGGCTCCAATAGACTTTTCTGTAACCGCTGCGCTGAGCCTCGTCATTTAGAGCATAAAACATTCAAATTAAGCTGCTCTAGTGTTTTAAGTTCAATATTTTGTTCATGAATTGATCCCTGCTGGCCTCCTTGAGCTTCATTTGACTGGAGCCGATCGCCGCGGGTGACGTCAAACTCCTCTACAAACGTCTTTTAAAACACGATTCTTATATTAGTTTGTCAGTTCATACTTTAGTCTTTTTGTCAATTTTTAAAACTTAAATCGTCTCAATTTGACCCAAAATTTCATCTAGAAATCGACAGTTATTCTTTTTTTTCTCCAATGTAGATCCCAATTATTTCAAATACAAAGCAACCGATGGACCATTATCTCTGCCGATATTTTATGCACCAATTTTATGCTGAATTTTGATGATTTCCCCCAAATTACACCACTGAAATTTATATATAAGGCAGCTGTGCAGTCACGGTTTGCGCGACTACGTTTTAATCTCAAGCTTTGTGCGATTTTTAAGCTTAACACAGTATCGTTTGTTCTGGAGATTCAAGGCAGACAGCTGATCCACTAAAAACTCCAAATATCGGCATAAAATATCAAATTTATCCAACCCTCTAGAGCTCAAATCTCACCAGAAAAAGCTACACGTTTGAACCGAACAACACGACGAGTATAAAATGATAGTTTCGTTAGTGAAGTTGATTATCGTGACGGGCCTAGCTCAGTATTGAACGTACCCCCCCTTAGCCCGGGGG
>JACN01022116.1:0-16587 GCA_000787155.1 Scartelaos histophorus | reverse complement strand
TGACCAAAAGGGTTTAGGCTGAATTTAGGTTTAGGCGTTATGAGTATTTTTTTTATTTATTTATCCAGAAAACAAACATGGAGAGAGATTAGTAGTAGTAGTAGTAGTAGTAGTAGTAGTAGTAGTAGTAGTAGTAGTAGTAAGTAGTAGTAGTGGTAGTAGTAGTAGTAGTAGTAGTAGTAAGTAGTAGTAGCATAGACTACAACCTCATAGATCATGACCAAAAGGGTTTAGGCTGAAGTAAAAAGTACTTACTTACTTTACTTAAAGTAAATATAATAATATAAAACAAGAGTCAATGAGGTATAAGGATTTTCAACAGTTTTAAAATTTCAATTTTAAAGTTTTGTTTCTATTTAACTTTTTCAAATATTTACAATGTCAGCTGCATAAATCTATGTTTGACATTTATATGAAGCATTTTTAGTGTTTTTTTTTTTGTTTTTTTTTTGTTTTGTTTTTTTATGTACATGAATTGACAAAACAAGGTTGGGATGTGAATCTAAGATCTGAGTAATATGAACATGATATTGAGATTTGACATGAGATTTGGGATGTGAATCTAAGATCTGAGTAATATGAACATGATATTGAGATTTGAAACATGAGATTTGAAAAAATGGACACACAATATTTGTTTGAATATTATGGGGGAAATGTCTATTCAAGAAAACTGAAATTTCATGTGAGACTAAAAACACCTCAGAAAATATGACAAAAGAAGAAAGAAAATAAATGTGATTAGATTTAGAGTCATTTTGAAGACGTTTATAAGTCATCTGTTAAGGGTGGACGGTCACACCACATGAACATTTGAACAGTTTAAGTACAAAAAAAACATGCAGAATAACTCAGGATTTGTGAAAATTATTGGGTTCCATGGAGGTCAGAGGTTCTACAGGGATGTGGGGAATTATTATGAAATCTGAACCTTTTTAACTGAAGAAATTGCAATTGGACACACGTCAAACTCCATGCAGAAAAGTCCACTCTCAGCTCTGGTTATAAGGGACAAAGATTATTATTATGATCTTTTTTTTCTATCTTTTGCATAAATCACTACACTGACTTCACATGTGGCATCTCCACTTCCTGTTAACACGCCAGATTAGAAGCACTGTTGAAGATTTCCTCCTTTTCTTTTCTTCTCCTGTCTCCGAGTCTCATAGATGTTAAATATTTTACGACTTGTGTTTGTTTTTATTGCCGTGAAGTGATCAATACTCACCTGAACGCCGGAGAGGGACGTTCAAACGCAGGTTCATAAAAAATTCAATGTGGTTTCACTGGTGCATGTGCGTTTATGGCTCCACAAATCACACCGAGGGCTGTGGGTTTCGACCCTCATTTGCGTCGAGAGGTTTCCTGATGTGGAGGTTTCTAACAGGGTGTTGTGGTTGCGACTGTGCTGAATGTATATTTTAACTTAATTGATTATAGGTACCACCCAGCAAACAAAGACTTGAATAGATTTAACATGTGCTATGTAACTTTCTGTGAGAGATATTCTTGCTATGAGAAAAAAACAGATCCACGCTGCAGTTCTTTGGTGTAGCATTCGTTCTTTTGCATTTCAATTAAGCACGAAAAACAATAAAATGGGAAAACTGTTTATTTCATTATTCCATTTTAGCGTCAAACAAGAAAACAGATTTTGACCTCTATTTCCAATATTTCATTTAAAGTTTATTTCACATAACACCAATCAAAAAACAGTCATTGTGCCCAGAAGTTCTGTTGCTAGATCGTTTGCAATTTTGTGGACAAATGCATTTACTTTTGCGTCTTAGAAAAGTAATTGTTGAAATCCATGATGAGAAAACTGGATAAACTCTAATGTGAGAGCTAACATGAGCGCTAATGTGAGAGCTAACATGAGCGCTAATGTGAGAGCTAACATGAGCGCTAATGTGAGAGCTAACATGAGCGCTAATGTGAGACCTAAAATGAGCGCTAATGTGAGAGCTAACATGAGAGCTAATGTGAGAGCTAACATGAGCACTAATGCGAGAGCTAACATGAGAGCTAATGTGAGAGCTAACATGAGCGCTAATGTGAGAGCTAACATGAGCGCTAATGTGAGAGCTAACATGAGCGCTAATGTGAGAGCTAACATGAGCGCTAATGTGAGAGCTAACATGAGCGCTAATGTGAGAGCTAACATGAGCGCTAATGTGAGAGCTAACATGAGCGCTAATGTGAGAGCTAACATGAGCGCTAATGTGAGAGCTAACATGAGCGCTAATGTGAGAGCTAACATGAGCGCTAATGTGAGAGCTAACATGAGCGCTAATGTGAGAGCTAACATGAGCGCTAATGTGAGAGCTAACATGAGCGCTAATGTGAGAGCTAACATGAGCGCTAATGTGAGAGCTAACATGAGCGCTAATGTGAGAGCTAACATGAGCGCTAATGTGAGAGCTAACATGAGCGCTAATGTGAGAGCTAACATGAGAGCTAATGTGAGAGCTAACATGAGCGCTAATGTGAGAGCTAACATGAGAGCTAATGTGAGACCTAAAATGAGCGCTAATGTGAGAGCTAACATGAGCGCTAATGCGAGAGCTAACATGAGAGCTAATGTGAGACCTAACATGAGCGCTAATGTGAGAGCTAACATGAGAGCTAATGTGAGACCTAAGATGAGAGCTAACGCGAGAGCTAATGTAAGGGCTAACAAGAGAGCTAATGTAAGGGTTAACAAGAGAGCTAATGTGAGACCTAACATGAGAGCTAATGTGAGAGCTAATGTAAGGGCTAACATGAGAGCTAATATGAGACCTAACATAAGAGCTAATGTGAGACCTAACATAAGAGCTAACGTGAGAGCTAATGTAAGAGCTAACAAGAGAGCTAATGTAAGGGCTAACATGAGAGTTAATATGAGACCTAACATAAGAGCTAATGTGAGACCTAACATAAGAGCTAACATGAGAGCTAATGTAAGAGCTAACAAGAGAGCTAATGTGAGAGCTAACGTGAAAGACCGATATGTATATAAGCTTGTGTAAATTGTTTTGTGAAGAAAAACGCTTAATTTTCTCGACCCCAGATAACTTGCCGGAACTACTTTCGCCGGCACCAAAACCGGGCAAGAACTCGGCTCACGGGCTGTCGGGGGTAAGTCAGTGTTTATGCACCACACTGATGACCAGGGCGCCATACGGACTCCAAATGATCCCTTTAAAGCCATAATCTGAAATCTGATGATCTATCTCAAAACATCACAAGTTTTCAGATTCATACGCAACCAAAAAACAGTAACGGCACAAACATTCTAGTAGGTCCCACACATTAATAATTTAAAACTATTATTTATGGCAATATGAAGTACAAAATATTCACAGGAAGGAAATAGAAATGATGGAAATAACTATAACTTTAAATGTCACGCAAAATGGATAGTTAGACTCCCGTCGTTTTGTAACTGTCGGTACAGATTACATTTACCGTCCTTCGGCCCTTTGCGTCCATCTCAAACAGATCACCGTTTTATTGCTTTTGTGGCTCTCGTCTCATTCGCCTGCTCCGTTTTTCATTAAAGTTTAAAGGGAAACGCTGCAGGTGAAACTATAATGGGACCGGCCAGATGGACACAAAGAGGGACATCCGTGGCCTCTGAAACACCGAGCCAAATACTGATTACATGTACCAGCCTATAGACCCGAGATGAGACAGGCCCTTTGACGAAATGGATGGAGTCAATCGCTTTCCTCCTATAAAGAGCATTTTAAAAGGTTTCACTCTCAGTAGTCAGCGATATCAAACAAAGAAGGCGTGCTTTCACTTTTACGGGCTTGAGATATCGAAGCGGTTCCTCGAATATTCCACCGTACGACATTTAAACGCCTTATCTTAGACAAAACGGACTCTTCTGACCTCTTCAAAAACGAACCTGGAGTTGTATTTGGATAACCCTTTTTTATGGGTATGGCATGGGTAGTTTTCACGCTCCTTTAACTCCTTTTGTTCAGTAGAGTTTGACAGTTTTAGGGTTGGAATCATCCAAAAGTAACGCAATCTACAGCTTCGGTATCTATGTGACTAAATCTGAATTATGTTTTTTTTGTCATTAAAGGAAATCGTAGGTTATGAGTTATCTCTAAACTAATCCGATGAAACATGAGTGATCCTTACCTGGCACGACAGGACATCTGGTTTACTTTTCACCTTCTTAGATCATCCAAAAAGGTCCTTGAAGATGTTACTGAAAAATGGATTTTATTATAAAGCACTGTACATATGACGTTTTACTTTATGTCACTAGGTTCTTTTTTCGGTTGTTTCATACCTGACACGTTGGACTTCTCCCTGCGGTCTTCCTCAGAGTCTCGTGATGTTGCAGTGATGTTTCCGGCCAGCTGATTTATACAGGTTTTGGCGCCGTTTTCCTACCGGTGGGAGCAGTCCGGACCTCAAGTCAGTATCCCAGGTGTGTGAGAGTAAAAACGCCCCCTCGTCCCGGTTTATCGCAGCAACATCACGTGACCACTCTGAGGAACGCCGCTAGTGAGCAGCCCAAACTGTCAGGTATGAAAAAACACTCTTGGTCTGAAAAAAAACATCAGTTTTTTTGGGTGAACTCTATTTCACTTCTTACACCTAAGAAAAAATATACTTTTTTCGTCAAAATCATCAGCCTTTACCTTACACACTAACCTTCTTCTGTAGCCTATAGAATCTGCATTATTATCTTACTGTTCATGTAGTAAAAATACATCTTTAAATCATTCTAGCGCTCTTTATTTGTCTAGATTTTTATTTTTTTAATGCCTTTATTCACATCCCTTGGTGGTCTTCATGGTTTTAGACAAGTTTCCTATGAAGCAATTACAGGTAAAGCAAAAACATCTCCATAGATACAAGGAGGTGATGGATTCTTCTTTAGAAAAGTTAGAAACAGAAGGTGTTAGGTTCAATTCTTAGTTTGTTTGGAGTCTCTCTGCTATTTGCTTGTACTGCTTATGTCTGAGTATAAGCTAATGTTACATCTGAATGGCGGTAAAGTATAAAACAAAACAGCAATTTTGTATTTTAATTTGGCATTTCACTCCAAATGCCTTCGCAGATTTGACTATTTTTATAGGACTCTACAAAAAGTACACAGTTGGTAAATTGGAAGTTTTTAAAATCGCAACAATTCCCCAGATGGTGATTTTTTTAGAAAAGAAAAGCAATGAGTGGCCTACAGGGAAAAGCTGCTCTGGAGCCCACTCCCAGCAGAGAAATTAAATGTAGGTTAGACCGAAACCTGCCCAAAACCTGTTCCGACCGTGCTGCGTTCAAGGGCAGTACGCCGTGCAATGCCAGAGAACTGCAAATAAGTACATTTTGGATTAGAGCTCAGGTAAAGGTTAAATAGAGAATGGATTAATGTTGAAGGGTATTTCAAAGCACCAATGGCCGGTTAGATTCATTTAACTAATATCTTCTTGTATAAAGCTGAGATTTTTTATTTTTTTCCGCATTTTTCTATTTTATTTTGACTTTTACATACACATTTACATAATTATGACACCTACTCTATCTTTTTAGAATTTATTATTACCATTTATATATTTTTACTCATGATGTGTGAGTCTAAATCTAAGTATCATTATATTTAAGATAAAAAATGTTGGAAATGGTTGGAAATCATGACACCACAAGAGGGAATTCTGTAACTGTTACCTGGCAACCACATTGGTCCAAAACTCCTCTTACGTATTAACCCAGTGAAAAACTGTGAACTAAATCATTCTAAATTCGAGAATGGAGCAGCTGGAGGCAAAAGTGAAGTGGAACATAATGCGATTTTCATGGGAAAACTGCGATTAATTTCAGAATATCACAAATTATGAAAAATTTGTAAAAGGAAAACCTCTCAGATCCATTTGAATGATTCAGAAACCAGTTTAAATTACAATTGTGTTTTACATTATTTGTGTATTTGACAAGAGTTTATGATCCACACTAAGCATTTTTACAAAAGCAAAATCCACATTTTGAGGTTTTACTGGACAAATCCTCACAGAAATATTGAGCCCACAATAGTTTTTCACTTCATCTACAGATATATTACACATTTCATCATAAATTATACTTTTTGTGAAGCCCAAATACTATTTTAAGGTTAGAAAACTGTATTTCCTCCATCCTTCTTAGCAGGGAAGCAAAGTAAATAAGATTTCTACCTTGAAAATTCAAAATTTTTGCTTTTTTTGTTATAATGTCATAAAACCATTAGCATTTAGATCAGCTCATCAGTTAATCATTGTAAATATATGATGTTAGCTTCATTTTGCCTCTTTTCCAGAATTTTGAACAGTCTGACGACAAAAGATTTGAAAGGGTCTATACATAAAGAGGGCTATTATGAGATAAATAAAGATATTAAAAAACATGTTTATTTGGTTAAAATCACGGTTAAAGTATCAGAAGAAAATGTTTATCAGAATAAATTCTAACAAACTTTTGGATAAAATTCTCCCCAGTGTGATGTCATTAATACATTTTAGAACCTACTGCCTGTAATCAACATATTTTTCAAATTTTCTTCACAAATTGCCTCTTGATTGGTGTAAAACTATATTATATTTACACCACATCATCAAAACATCATATGCACTTTAACTGTTGAGTAAGTTATATTGGGGTTTTAGTGTTTTTTAATCATAATATTGTTTAATTCGAGCTTTAAGAGGCACTGTTCTGTATGTATGTTTGTTGAGTAAGTTATATTGGGGTTTTAGTTTTGTTTAATCATAATATTGTTTAATTCAAGCTATGTATTAATTCATGTATGTTTATGACGGAATGTTCAGGGGTTACCATGGAAACACAGATGCACAAAATGCCCAAAAAGTTTGAAGATTGTCTGAACTGACTCAAGAAAAAAATACAAAACAAGCCTGTGATTGGTCCAAACGTTCATGGTCCTGTTTAAGTTTGATTTCCAACAAAACGGTGACAGACTGAGCAGTGCCTCTAGTTATCTCCACAGGCCCAGGGAACTTTGATGGCATCAGCTGCAAGATATTATGGATTTTTTTGGTGGAGGATCCATCACTCTCTTGTCTCCATGTAGATGTTACTGCATTTTTTGGAATGTTCTCAGTATAGTGTTACATTTCTTGTATTTATGCCACTACCGGTGTCATAAACTAACAAAAAATATACATTTTTTTATGTTTTTGCTTGTTGTCATGGGGTAGAAAAGATTACAGTAATGCCACAGTGAGGAACATTACTCACAAAGTCACAGAGAGTATATTTAAAGACCAATATTTGGCTATTTTCTGTTATTTTTCCTCAGCAAAAACATACCTGGAGTTGTTTTATTTCATGTTTAAAGGCAAAACTACACTTCATGACATCACAAGGTGGAACTCCAGGTATGTTTTTGATCAGGTAACAATATTCTAACATGGCTTAAAGCTCACAACAGTAAAATGTGCGTAATATAGGAGCTTTAAATGGTTGGATATTTTTATACAGCTGTCAGTGAGTTCGTTTTGTGTAGCACTTGAGAAATTCTGTGTGAATAAAATACGCTGCATAAATAAATACAGAGTGGATAAATGCACATGCACAAACCTGTGAATATGAAAGTACCATAATGAATCATTAGTCATGAGTCTCACCTCTCACCTGCATGTTTATAGTCACATATTTCTGCTGTCTTTTGTGCGCTCACCCACTCAGCAGTCTGTATGTGCATTATCTCAGTGAGGGGGAGTTTTAATGAGATGGACCTGAGCCAGTACAGTCTCTGTGTAACTGAAACACACACACAAATCAGCCTGACTACTGCTCAATGAACTCTGTGACTGTTCATTCAGATAAACTGAGACCGGCCAGAACATTACGACCACCTGCCCCATGTGCTCACACGCTGTACTGATAGTGCACGGGTGTCTGGGGGGGAAGGTTCTGCAGTTATCGTGACGCACAAGACCAAACAAAGCCTGGTATGTCTTAAAACTCAAGAGTAAATACAACAAAAATTCATTTAAAGGTAACTTTTCGGGTAGAGGATTCACCACCTGCTTGTCTACATAAAAGGTTTAGAAAAAGAAGCTGACTGAGCGACCCAATCGTGAAGTGCCCGCCCACCAATTTCTTTTGTCGAGAAACCAATTTAGCCGTTTTTCCAATACAAATTTGTGCATTAAAGGCGTTATAAGCCACCGTCACTGTCCGCCAGCGCCGCCATGTTTGTTTTGCGCAGTGTAATCCAAACGCAGATGGAGTGTACGGTGTAGGAATGATGCTCGGGGTTGTCTGAAACCCCTCCCCCCTGCCATAGAAGCCCTGTGATTGGCCGAACACACAATGCAATTTAAACTGTACAGCGGGAGCACCTCAAGATGGATTCTCATCTCACAAATATTACTATACTACACTGTCCAGCCCAAAAAAAAAAAAAAAAGTTGCCACCTGGATGTAACTAAGTTCTCTGATCTGGGGTCAGTGCAGTTGGTCAGGTTCAGTTCAGTTTGTGCTCAGAGAATGAGGTCAGCTGATACCTGAATATGCTAAATGACCAGGTTATTCCAGCAATGGATTTTTTTTCTCCTCTGGGCATATTCCTAGATGACAATGCCAGGATTCATCGGGCTCAGATTGTTAAAGATTGGTCCAGGGAGGAGGAGACGTCATTTTCAGACATGGATTGACCACCGCAGAGTCCAGACCTGAACCCCATTGAGAATCTTTGGGAAGAGAAGACTCAGACTCGACCATTTCCAAGTGCAAGATCTTGGTGAAAAACGAATGCAACACTGGATGGAAATGAATCTTGAGACACTGCAGAAGCATCAAAACAACGCCACAGTGAACGCAGTAAAAAAAATGATGTTATATTAGAGTGTGTGACCTTTTTTTTGGTGTTTTTTTTTTTTGGTCGGGCAGTGTATATGAGAGTCCATTTTGCTGTGCGAGGTAATTAAACATCTCCATTTACCACTTATTCAATTAAGAGCGTGCACAGGAGTGGGCAGCGGGCCATCCTCTGCACAGATCTGACCTTGGTCTGATGGCATCTCCTGCTTGTTTCCACGGAGATAGTTAAGTTACACTGTGACACATTCAAATCTTCTACAAAAAGGACTCGTTTAACTGCACAAACCCGCTCTCCTGTTTTAGTTCCGACTAGGTCCGCTCCGTGTGGTCAGATTGTGAGCTCAGATTAAAGTCTAACAGAGCTTCATACAGAGCAGTGCTTTTAGTTAGCCTCACCCCCTCGGGAATGTTGATGGTGTTAGCTGCGCAGTATCAGTATTGTTGTTATTGTTATCACCAGAGTTTGTTCATTATAAAACTTTGGAATGATTCGCACCACTGCACACGAGCAGCTGTTGTGAGGTCTGAGTCAGAGCCAGACCATTAGTCCCCAGTCAAATTCACTTAACTCTTTACTTTCTCCATCTTTTACACAAAACTGACGCTAGCTAAGAATATAATAGCTATTTGTAGTCATTTTGTAGTCATTTTCTTTTTTGAGACTGATCATTTCATAACAATTAATTGCTTTCTGGTGGATCTGTCAAGTGCTTTTCTCCATAAAGATGTTATTGCTTTGTATGTTTGAATGTTTCACGATACGGCATTAAACCTTTCTATCTTCATTAAGCAGACCATGTTACAGGTCAGATCTGTGGAGAAGTAATTCCCCTCACGGTCAGAATGCTTGTTTTTATAGGTATTTTTGAGCGATAAACCAGCTGTAATTGAATAAATGTAAACTAAAGTGGTATAATGTCACACTGTGGAACATTCCAGGCAGAGCAATGACATATCCATAGAAACAAGTAGGTGATGGCGCTAACCTGCTAGCTCCAATTGACTTTACACTGAAAAACTGTCGCCTCTCTCTGTACCTGCTGCAATGAACCTCGCCTCGTGTTTTGTCAGTGAATAATTTCCTTTTCCTAATGTGGAACTGGGCTTCAAATTCGCACCTATAATTACAAGCCTCGATGAGCTTCATTTGACTGGAACCGAGCGTTATGGCTGACTTCACGCTCCCGTCTTCTTCTGTTTCTTTATATATGCTATGTTAACCTTCACCCGTTGTCATGGTAATTAAACAATTCAAATCAAAAGGTCATATCGTTCGAGTTGGGAAAAGTCTCACGAAGTCCTTCAAATGAAGCCCTATTCGCACGAGATACGTACAACCATCCGACGTCAAAGATTAGTCCTGGTTTACTGAAAAATACAAGCCTCGAAGACCTGGTTTAGTCCTAGTTTAGTCCTAGTTTAGACCTAGTTTAGACCTTGTTCAGTCCTTATGCAATGCAAAAGTCCAGCATCTCGATCTCGATGTTTCTTCGTGACGTCATCAACCTGAGACTCCAAAAACGTTCATGTTAATAATATGATTCCGCACGATTTTGAGTGAAAAAACGTCAAATATTACTGAACTGTCACCTTTATGTTCGTACTGAAAATGAGTTGTTTTTTTTTTTAACTAAACGAACTACCTGTGGCACCTGTGTATATTTCGGTATGTCACGTTGTGTATGGACGGGGAGGCTCGACGACGTCACAAATCGCAAAAAAATCCTCACTAAACCACTTGGAATAAGCGAAATCCATAAATTATTATTTTTTACCGGCATTGACTGAGATTGAAAGAGAAGAGAACGCAGAAAGAAAAGAAAGAGAAAGAAAAGACGCAATTACACACAACAAATACTGCGATACTGCAGATTCTCGCAGGACTAGTATCACTGGACGTCTGCGTTTGGTGAAATATAGTCGATCATTTTAAGGGAATTTTTGCTTTACAATGGGATTAGATTTTTAGGCGTAATCCACAATTATTACAAATCACCGACGCTCCACAGGTAATGCTAATCCCGTGCAAATAGGGTTTAAAACAGGAATTCTTTTGAACCTCTGATTTTTACGGTCTGAAAAATGTAAAAAATAATCAAAACTAGCTGAATTTAAAGAGTTTTCATTTTTCCAAAGTTATTCCTCACTTAATTTATAGATCCTGAGTATCCTAATTAAGAGTTTTTCAGAACTTTAAGAGCCCAGAGTGGAGTTTTGCAGCAACGATACTAACAAACTAACAAGTATGCAAATGTACACTTCGTGATTACGGCTCATAAAACGTTTTCTAATTAGCTGCGGAGAGAACGGAGATGAGTCGATCCAACGGTTAACATTTTATTTCTATAACACTAACGCCTACACTGCAAATTTCTCCAGTCTGACCAAGATTTTAAAACTTTTGTCGTTTTATTCACTGTGTTTTAAGGTTTATTATGTATTTAATAGTTCTGAAACTGGGTAATTCTAGTCTAGAGTGATTTTATTTTAAGATCTTGCTGCATGGGTGGATAATTTCACTACACAGCAAAAAATGGAGGGTTAAAATTTACTCATTGACTCTCACGATATCAATTTTAACATTTTCTTAGGGTTTATATGAGTCCAATCTGTTCTAAAGTTAATTTAAAATTTTTGGGAATGTTAATTAAATAACACTGGACCAAACTTCCCATTTAACCCCAAAATCAAGAGTTATATTAACATTTTGAGAGTAAATGGATAACACTTTGTAGGGTTATCCTAATTTAACTAAATAACACATTTTTTACTTTTTTTTTTTTTTTTTTAAATCAATCTAAGAAGAAATTATGTACAAAACGTTCAAACTGGTTTTTGTCACGGGAGTTTGAAGTGGTGGGCAGGAGATGCCAAATTAACACTAGGGAAAGTTGAATTAACACTAGGGGAAGTTGAATTAACACTAGGGGAAGTTGAATTAACACTAGGGGAAGTTGAATTAACTATAGGAGAAGTTGAATTAACACTAGGAGAAGTTGAATTAACACAAGGAGAAGTTGAATTAACACTAGGGGAAGTTGAATTAACTTGAACCGCATCAACTCTGGCAAATAGCCTCAACGTGAACCCCCATTTATCTTTAAAATAGTTTTAAAAAAAACACTTTTGGGGTTAAAAACAACTCTGGAATATTTTAAATTTAACCCTCCATTATTTTGCTGTGTACTTTTAAGTAATTTTCTGATTTTATATCATTTTCTGTGCTTATATCTTCAATTTTGGCCAAGCTTTTTTGCAGTGGAGAAGAAAGTAAAAATCTGCTCTATATCTGCTACGCTAAAGCCAAAAATAAACTCGATGACGAACCTCAGCAGATCTATTTTACGCAGTCTTTACTTGGTGCATACGTCAAACATATAACTAATAGTACAATGGAGCGTATCTTTTCTCTCCTGGTGTATCTGCTCATGTATTTTTCAGGCTCTGGTCCCTCTGCAGAGTGTGGGGGGGTTCACAGTCAACCCCAGAAACGTGTCCTCAAAGCCTCCCCCGATCAAAGACGCCTATTAAAGTTTCAGCTGGTATTGTGTAACGCTTTATGTAACAATATCTGACGTCAGGGCCGGCTCGCGACGCTCTCATTTATTTAGAATCTTAGCAGGGTTTGAGAGCTCCGGGCCCGGGGAGAGAGAGACGCCTTTTCGAGGGAAAGCGACGTCGGTTAGTCCTTCTCCTCCTCCAGAGAGATGGAAAGACGGGAAGAGGAGAGGGATGTCATCATGCACATTCAAGTTGCATGAGGGGAGTTACTGTAAAATCGTACACGAGAACATTTTCAGTGTGAATAATGGACAAAATAAGTATAAATATGTCTGCGTTACTATATGGCAACTCCAGTGCAAAAAGCTTAGCATATAAACACTTCAATCTATCAGAAAATGACTTGAAAGTAGAAAAATTATCTTGCTGCATCGACAGATCATTTTACTTGACAAGTTATCCTAGAATAAACTCCCTCTAAACTGAAATGAAGCAGTCTCAGAACCCGTAAGTGTATAATAAATCTGAAAACCAGACGAATAACCTGATATAAGTTTAAAAATCTTTTCCAGATCAGAGAAATTTCCCGTGTAAATCCCCAGCTGACCTCAAGTAAGAAAAGCATTAATTCAAAAAAATATTCTCAACTCTAACTCAAATAATACAAAGTAATGGCTTGAATATTCCACGGTATGGAAATAAAAATGGTCATCACAAAAGAGAGTCAGATCTATGGATAAGCGAGCCGCACATGGTAAGAATTCATGTTTTTAAGGTATTTTTGAGCTATAAAACAGCTGTAATTGGACAAATGAAAGAGTTTAATGCCTCTGTGAAACATGCAAGCAAAGATATGACGTCACTATGGAGACACGCAAGTAGAGAAAGTTCCATGTACAAAAGCTGCTATTTCCTAAGAAGAATGAGACAAACTAAATCATATCTGAAGCAGCAGTATAAGAAATGCAAATTCTCAAATCATTTTATATTGTCCACATAAAGATTTTGTCACTTAAGACCAGAGATTTCCGACCTTTTGTGTCCGGTGAGGTACAAAATGAAAATGCCTGAGAGCTGCTCATTTTAGTCACAAGAAATGTAGTCAATATAAGAGGGTAAACCTTACATGTTGTACAATTAGATGCAAATAAAGCATTAAACCATTATCCATTTATTTGTGCATAAAGTTTAAAATTACACATTTACAGTGTTAATCAAATTTAAGTTATTCAGTACAATACATATAATTGAAAAATCCTTTGGTGAACTACTTGTAAGGTTGTGGAGAGCTACTTCTAACTGCTGAGCTACAGACCCCCTGCTTTAGACTTACAGTGGGAAGAGGACCCACAACTTTTACTTAAGTAAGAGTACTGTTATTTCAATACAAATATTACTCAAGGAGTAAAATTGCTAGAAAAGTACTCTGAAAAGTACAATTTCTTTAGATCTTAAATTTCACAAAATTGACTCTTGTGAGTTCTAATCCGTTATAACTGCTAAGTACAATTTCTTTAGATCTTACATTTCGCAAAAGTGACTCTTGTGAGTTTTAATCCGTAAAATAACTGCTGCACCAAAAATGGACCTGGAGTTGTGTTTTGCTTCATCCACATGTCTGAGTTTTCCTGATTCCTCGACATTTCCAATACTCAAAATGTTCTGTTCCACCTCGTGATGTCATGAAGTGCTGGTTTTCAAGTTAACAGCTCCAACTTTTACCTTTAGTTTATAAGAGATCTGCAATTCCAGAGCTGAAATGATCCAAACGGTTCTAGTGAAGGTGGATGGAGTTTAGAAACACAGTGGAGCCTTCTTACATTACACATGACATCACAAAGTTGAACAGTTTTCAGTTTGGGAGAAGGACTCAGCCTAAATGTGCAGGATTTGTGTGTTAAAAAAGTCTGAAAACCCCTGCAGGTGTGTGCCTGATGAGGAAACCCCATTATAACATAGATACAGCTCCAGAGAAAGACAAAGAGAGAAAGGAGTGAAGTGCCTTGCCCAAGGACATAACTGCAGGTGGGGAAGCAGCGGGAATCAAACTCACAGCGGGGCTCTGGCTCCGGAGCTGCTGCTGTCTCATATTGTGAATGTGATTGTGCTGAGAGATTTTCAAATGTACATCTGATCTTCTGATACTTTAGTTACGTTTATACTAGATTTTCAAATTGTCAAAAAATTAAGTTTGTATTTATTTAAATCTGCAGATCACTGGTATTTACGTGGACTTTGTTTTACAGATAGAAAGTTTTAGAACAGCTGGATGGAGCAGTCTTGGACACCCTCTAAGTTCTCATTTCAAATACTTTGCAGCTGATATTATCAACATTCCCAGGGTGTGACATGCTAACAGAAGGCACTGCTCAATCTGAATCTCTGCGACTCAAGTTGGACTTCAGTTTGAGTTTTGTTTTACCCCAACATGTGAATGGATTTGTGCTGTTAAACAAGTCTAAACACCTAAACAGGACCATGGACGCTCACATGATTTAAGGTTCAATCCACTTTTTATTCTTTCTTGAGTTTATCTTATTTATTTATGTATTTTTTATGCCATTGGGGAAATCTGTCCTCGTCATTTGACCCATTCTTCACTGTTGCTGAGGCGGCCCATGTGATCTTCTTGCTGGTCTTGGTCAGGACTCCCTTAGCTGCAAGATTTTGCTGATGGTGCATGATTTGGGTTCGAGCCTTGACGTAAAACAGTGACACATTCTGAAAGCTCATCGCACAGGACTAAATATGAGTGTAAAGTCAAATATTCAAATGATTAATGTTCGCCTATCATGCATATCACACATCTGTGCTGGAGTTTTATTTGGCATAAAAACATTTTAAGCAGCCTAAATTTGTGGATCTAATCTTGCAAACATTTTAAACATGTGTAAAACCCCTCAGTCATCCAGATAGAATCCATGACAAAAGGAAGGATTTGTAGTTTGTTCAGTTGACTAATTGAATTTTTCCTTTTGCAAACGTTTTCGACAGTTCCTTTCCGCTTCTTAGAGCTTTGAAGACACTGCAGTCGAACAGAGCATCTCTAGTGAATCTCATGGTGCTTCAGAAGTAAATTCTTCTTTAAAGAGAGGTACATTTACTGTCAAAATAATCAGACATTTGGAAGGTTTTTTTCGCTCGTGTACGACGCAGAGGGAAATCAGCTGCTCTTTGGTGATAAGTGCCAAACGCAGATCCTGATCTTGCAGGATTTGTGGGCTGGAACGGGAATAAAAATCACAATTCTTTGCAGGAGCAGGACTGAAAATGTTGTCCCGTGGGTTGAGTCTTAAAACCTTTTGACTTTGTTTCCTAATGTGGACTCTGTGTCACCACGGTAACTACTCAACATTCCACCGTAGAGATACATGTAGAACACCCCTGGCATAATGTCACTGCAAAGAATCAGTATTGTTTTCTAAATCCCTATTCAGACGGGATTAGTTTTATGGAGTGAAGTAATAATTACCAGCGAATTTAGTCCCGTCCGAACGCGCCATGTCCGTAAACATAACGGAGTCTGTGAAATTTACAGCCAGTTTCACCTTCTGTAAAACGGTCTGGAGGGTTATAACTCGTGCACACGGGTTATAACTCGTGCACACGGGTTATAACTCGTGCACACAGGTTATAATTCATTCCCACACTTTGTTATTTTTATTTTTACCATGTCTCTTCTCCAGCTCTGTAGAACGCATACGTAGACCAATGTAAAATCCCAAGAGGGTTAAACCAGTCGTCAGAGGCATGAAACTTCTGCTTGTTTTAGGTAATGTTTGCTCTATTTCTACTGTGTCTTGATTAGCTGCAGTAATTTGCTTAGGCGAATAATAATAATAATAATTTGCATAGTACGGAAAGCAGAAGTGACATAGGACGTACACGGCGACGAGGATTTGACAGCAGAGGGTAAACTCTTACTCCTCCCATTTAAAATATATATTACTTGACATTTCTAGTCCTGTGCGAATTGGACTTTTATATTACAGGGGTCATGCAATAAACCGACATGACTCTACGTTCCCCTGTAAAACTAATCCCGTTTGAATAGTGCTTAAGACAGTATGTAGTGGTTTGATGTTTGTCATCACATTCTGCTTTTACGATACCCACCCTGGAGGAAAGAAACTGAATTTATTGATTTATCAGAAGAAAAAAAACATCTAAATCAGTTTAAATCTGCACTATACATGTTTTCTGAGGCTCCATCTCCTGCTCGCCTCATGAAAATACTATTACTTCACCTGGAACGTTCCACAG
>JACN01111266.1:0-12123 GCA_000787155.1 Scartelaos histophorus | reverse complement strand
TATAATAAAAAATAAATAAAATAAAATGGTGGAGAAGATAGTTTTGAATATGCCAAAGACAGAAGCACAAAAATGGAAAATGATAAATGAATGAAAAATTGAGCAGTCAAAAAATTAACAACAGCTCTACTCAAGAATGCACAGCTACAATAACAATTAAATCAGAATTAAACAAGCCTTTATTGCTTGGGTGACTCCACAGAAGGACTTCATCTTCCATTACATCACATTGTTCCCAATATGTTTAAATTAAAACCAAACTAAAGTGATTACATCGTGACAAAATGCCTCTCTAAGCTACGGGCCATTAGCGTCACTGTCTCACACTATTCACATGAGAGTTTGGGAGAAAAGTTTGTTGTCTCCAGTTCAATACATGACTTCATCCTTTGCCTCTCCGAAGACAATTAATTGGATAAAATCATCAGTATTTAATTTGCCAAACAAATTGAAATTAAATGAGCGCCACACTAATTCTCGGATGACCCGAACAACCAAAAGTCAATTCCTCCGAGAGCTCCCTGCAGGTGTTCAGACGGACTGAAATCCACTTGTACTTTTGCCTTGACATGATTACCCAGGCATCACCTCCCATTCTTATTCTCAGCAGGTGCTCAGCCAATGAGCCATTCAAAGTATAATTGAGGGCTGCATATTTTACAAACCTTAAATATATGCACAAAGGTGCCTCGACTCAGCAGGGACACGAGTAAGAGAGAGGAAATGGCAAAATGAATTAGAAGTCTGCGTGTGTGAAACAAATGTCACAGTGCAATAATCGACAATAAATATGTATGTAAAGTGTGTAGAATATATTATATAATTATATAAAAGCTCCTATATTACGTGAAATTGACTCTTGTGAGTAATTAGCCATGTTAGAAACGTCATCCAAACATACCTGGATTTGTGTGTTGTTTCATTCACACATGTTTACGTAACCCTCTATTATACATAAGTCAAGATCTCCAAAGATGCTCTGTTCCACTTGGTGATGTCATGAAGTAATAGTCTTCAAGTTAATAGTTACCTTTTAACTTTAGTTCAGTACACAATGGTGATTCCGGTGAAGGTGTATGGAGTTCAAAAACACACTTTTTGTAGTACCACGTGACATTTCAAGGTGGAACACTTTAGAGTGTGTGTTTAAAAAGAGTGTTTTCAGTTTAAAAAAAAAAACAAAACTCAAGGTTACCTTCACACTGAAATGAATCACCCTATGGGAAATGGTTTGTGTCCGTTTCTGTGTCCGTCTGTCACGTGGGCAGTGAAAACAAGGAAGTGAAGCACTGTGTCTGAAGTTGCAGCAGCCGATTCCGAGTCAAGGACGATGACAAGTGTGATGAAAGTCTTTTCGTGGACCGACGACGAAGTTCAGTTGTTCCATGGCCGAATAGCAAGTAGCTGTAGCTATGCTGTTTCCCGTTTTTCGCGATAGTGTCACATCGATATCACAAACCCAGCGAATCAGTAAGGTGCAAGTCACAGTGACGTTATGACCAATATAAAGGCAATTAGAGCTCCTACATCAGCATATCAACATTTTCAGGCATCCACACAGTGCCGGATCAGATCTGTACTCAGGTGAATTCCTTGGAGCTGGTGGCACCACATCGTTCCATCTTTGGAGCCGTTTTCCATCTGATTAATGTGGACGAACACAGCATCTGTAACAAAAAGGACTTGAATACACTAGTGTGGATGGGGCCTAAATATACTGGGTGTGTGAATAAAACAAAACAACTCCAGATATGTTTGTGATGAGGAAGGAACGTTCAGAAAATAGCATAAGATGAGTCCTGTAAGATAAAGTATGCAACTTTCTGGGCCTGGCATCTCACCTGTATGAATATAAGTTTTTGCAAAAAGTTAAAACCATTCTTCAGAACATTCTCCATGGAGATCAGTTTATGGCACGATTACAGCTAAAGTAACTCGTCTTCTCCTCCAGGCCAAAAGAGAGCCGGCTTTGTTGAGATGCTAGCCTGCTTAGAGCACGGACACTTCTTTCAGTGCAATGAACGTGATTAAAAAAAGAAAAGAAGAAATGCTTAAGTTTAGTCTGTTCTTCTGTTCAAGTACTATAGATTTTCTCTATGTTCCAAATTAAGCCATTTCACAGTTTCACAATAGTGTCAGTGTGAACTAAAACATATGGAAAAACATTGTAGAATACTTAATTTAAATTGTTGGTTCATATTAATACATTTTTGAAACCCAATAATTTGCTGTTCATATTAAAAGACCAAATGTTCTGATAACCACAGGGGCTGTGTCTGACTAGAAGTTATCACCAAAAAGAGAAATCAGCATGATTCAACCACACTCTGTTTGCTTAGTTGGTGCAAATTAAGCAAGTGTTTCTTTTTTTTTCAAGTCTGTAATTCCCAAATGAAAGTCTGTTTGAGTGGTTGGTTAAGAGCTCAAACCAGCCGAACAACTTAGATGAAGAGTAAGCAAATACCACCAAAGAAGACGGAAAAACAGGCCTCCTATGGCTGGCCTTGTTTCTGATACTCGAATTTGCAAACATAAAAAGTGGTTTGAGGATAGGACGGTTTTGGGAGTATGCATGAGCTGCATGTAGGAGATAACATTGTGGTTTTGAGTCTAATTTAACAGACAAACTACATACAAATTGTCAATATTTTATAATGACTACTCTATTAGCTATTAATAAAGCATGCAGCAAAAAATTTACTTGTAATGAGTAAATAGTTTATTATCTCCACCAAGGAGATTATGCGATCAAGTCGGTTTATTTATTTATGTCGTTATTTATTTGTCTGAGGACAGGATTCCTTGGAAAGTACTGGACGGATCTTCATGAAATTTTTACCAGAGGTACATCTTGGTGCAGGGACAACTCTGTAAAATGTTGGTGATGATCCGGATCCAGATCTGGATTCTGGATCCGGATTTGGATTCAGTGTCCACGTTATCCCTTGGCGGAGATCAGAAATCTCAGATTGCTCTTGTTAAGAATGTTTCTGGTTTAGAAAGCAATGTTAGAATCTCATCCAAAACATACCAGGAATTGTGTTTTGTTTCATTCACACATGTTTGAGTAACACTTTAGTATTAGTCAGTCTACATCTCCAAATTCTCAGGATGCTCTGTTCCAAATTTTGATGTCATAAAGCAGTAGGTTTCAAGCTACTTTTACTTTTTGTTCATTGGAGATCGCCAATTCAAGAGCTGAAATTATCTAAATGATTTGAGTGAAGATGTATAGAGTTTAAACACACGGTGGAGCACTCCCTGTATTACCACATGACATCACAAAGTTGAACCGTGTTTTCAGTTTGAGAGAAGAACTCTTAACACCTAAATATGCAGAGTTTTTGTGTTAGACGTAATGCAAAACACAATCCCAGGTATGTTTTTGATGAGGAAACAGCATTATAACAGATCAGAAAATAGTCTTTAAACCCTTTAAACCCTAAATGTACCTTTCTGTTCCTATTGTAAAATCAGTTTTCTTCATTTGATCCATCTTCAGATCCTGAACTTTAGCCTTTGAGATAACCAAGAGCTCCAAATACTACACAGAAAAGCAAACCAGAGCTATAACCATTACGTAACCCTAGCAACAATAGTCCAAGTCATGCAAAACAAACTAAATAATATGCAGCTACTTTGTCTGTAAATGTCAAAGTTTGATGAATACCTTATGTTCATGTCACAGCCAATTTTTATGAAGACGTTTTGCCAATACGGACGCCAATATAGATGAAGCTTTTGAGTGGCATATGTGTGTAGTTTTTGCTCTTCTCCGCTGTAGTCTGAGAAAACAAGCCCTGCAAACCTTCCCTCGTGTGCGGCTGCCTGCAGAGCTCAGCGTGAGCGGCGTTACGTCCCATAGACTCACTTTTTCTATCTCCATCTGTATCGACAATCCGCTGGAATTACATCTCTGCATGAAGCCTGCCCGATTGCAATGCCCTTTCTTTGACAGAGGGGTCAATGTTAATAACTAGATTACTTGATTGCGGTCGAGGCTGGCCTTTTGGAAAATGCTCAAGACTAAACCGCCTGTGAGATTTAATGCATGTGTTTGTGCGTGTGTATTTTGGGTTTGTGAATGCAGATAAACAGGTATTCTTTGGATGCTACAATCAATTTTATCAAGCGGTCAGAAAATATAATACAGTTGTTCTTAATGGTACAGGCACACAAACTTTTTTAATTATCTGATTGCAATCATAAGCTACCATTTAGGTAACTAGTCCAGATGATACTGCAACTATTATTACTTCATGCATAAGTGATTTTTACCACAGCATAGTTATTTCTTCTCTGTGATAAATTAACAAATTAAAGAAGAAACTTGAGTCTAGTATTTATTGTGTATAAAATATAGTATGATCTTATAATTTGGACATTTTAAATTGATAACATTGATCTAAAGTGAAAGCAACAAGTCCAATGCCACTTCACAAGATGTACCAACACAGACGGGCAGCAGTGGACCACAGTCGGCTGTTCACCTCCATCTGAAAGCCACGGGACACTTGTTTGAGGACAGTGAGGTACAGATCTTAGCCAGGGAAAAGAATTGGTTTGAGAGGGGAGTTAAAGAGGCTATTTTTGTTAAGAAAGAGAATCCTTCCTTAAACAGAAATGGAGGCCTCAGACATCATCTTTCTCCCATCTAAAACTCTCTTCTCAAACCTAATTCAAAACAAACTAGGAAAAAACTAGGGTGAGCCAGGTCAGACCCAGAGGTGTAATCACCCATTATGGGCCTGTATTATTATGCTAATTGCGTCCCCACACTTATGACTAGTACAATAGGCTGAGCTATTAAACTGAAACTGTAAACAAACATGTGTTAGTTTCTATGTAATTTCATTGTACATAGCTCCTCCCTGCAGCAGATATAAGACTGTGTTTTCCAACATTCTGACCAGAACTGAAGAAGCAGCTTGGATGAGCTGCGAAACATATTCAACCAAAACCTTTTGTCCAGTTCACAAATTTATTTTCCTTTTGCCAAGTCCATGACATCTTAAAAAAAACCCCGACATCTTAAAAAAACTACAGTGCGCAGTGGAAGTTGATGTCCCCGTTAACACCATCACAACAGAGAGCCGTGCAGTTGTCGACGCCTTTGATGGAAACCTGCACATTGCACTTTTTCAAATACTTTTTTCACACGACACTTCCGAATCCTGTATCACCAATTAAAGCAAAGCAAAATGGAAAACGATGTAAGTCCAGAGCAGTGAGTATACGCTGGCGGCAGTGAAAACGAGGCAATGACGTCTTGGAAACACCATATAAAGATGTATGAGTCACACTAAATTCTACTATGAGAGAGTAAACGAAATGGGGAAACAGCTATAACATGATTAAAAGTTCTTACTCAGTGTGTATACTTTGTTTTCCTTTAAACTTGTTTTAGCATTTTAATTTTACGCCTTGATTTATAATCGCCAAATAATTTCTAATTTAAGTCTGAAAGTTATCTCTAGTGGAAAGCCTTATAAAATGGCATTGTTCAAAATCCAGACGCAAGCTAAAATCTGCCAAATTGATATTATAGAGAATGAATCTGAAATGCAATTGAACGTGGAAACAGAAGGAACTGGAACTATGACATCATCTCCTAGCGCCTCATTAACGCTCCTCACTAATAATTTACGCAGCGCCCGTCCTGACGCTTTTATCCAAATGTCGCTATAACCAGTGTCTCGGTAAACAGCTTAGAAACACGTCATTTTCCAGGTTAACATGCCCTCCCGTTGAAAAATCATTACATATTCCTCCATCATTCATGTGCTTTCCACCACAGCGGGGCACTAATTTGATCGTAATATTGTTCACGGCGCTCTGACTAATACTGTGAAGGACGGAAAGAAAAGAGACAAAGGAAATGCTTCACCGAACTACCAGAGAGCCCAGGGTCGACGGCGCTGGAGAGGACCATCTGGAGGAGGCATTACGGCTAAGACCTCACAACAGTAGAGCAAACCTGCCCATCTGACTGGATAAAAGCCGCTGATCACACAAAAGGAAGATTAGGACCTATGGAAAATATGATGCGAAAATATAGCAGGTATAATTATGCTCTATTGTGTTCATGTAAGAGGAAATCCTATGTGTAATTTGATATATAACATTGAACTTTCTAGGTGCACGATTTAACTGTCAGCTAACCAAAAAAACTGCATTATTTTATACTGATTGATTCATTTGGAGTCCATTTCTGACTTTAAGCTCCATTTTGTTTGACTTGTTTAGCAGCACAAATCATATGTTGTAGTTCAGCAAAATTAGTTCTTGTGTTAAAACAAAGGTCGAGCAGAGTTTCAGACAGAACAGTGCCTCAGTTAGCATCACACAAGGAGTTTGGATGACATCAGCTGCAAGTATCAATCAGAATTATGAGAATGCTGCAGTAATGATGAACAATTTAAAACAAAATATCACATTTTCTGAATATGAAGTCCTCCAAATGTTTCCAGCATGACATTTAAGAACTGAATAATGAATAATTAGTAGTTGTTAGTTTTTATTCACATTCAGATAAATGCTGGAATATGGGGGTTCTATTTAAAGACGGTGAAAGGGTCTGGTAATCTAATAATAAGACATGATAATATTGTTGCCATTTCTGCTTTTCCTGGTTCTTCTGAATCTTTTTTAATTTCAGACACTGCCTCTTCTTCTATGTTACTTTACTTTTGTTTAAAACTTCAACTGCCTGTGCTGCTGTTTTACTACCAAAGCTGCTGCTACTGCTGGTGCCTCTATACATCACAAAAATATTCATCAGGGAAACAATACAAAGACAATTTCACGCTGGGTTTGTACACTTTGAAGATTTTAAAAGTATTTTCAAAAAGAGAAACTTCCCAGAAGGACATAAAATGGGGTGAAAGACGTATCCCATCCAGCAATGTTTCATATTTTTCCTTTTGTTTAATGGGTAATGTCTGCAATATGCAAAAAATAATCTAATAATAAAAATGCTATACAACATATTAGATTACCGTATTTTTCGGACTATAAGGCGCATCTAAAATCATTACATTTTCTCAAAAATCAACAGTGGCCTTATAATCCAGTGGCCTTATGTATGACCTTTGGTTGTGTTTAACCTCCAACCGATTTGATGTTGTAACATTAGGCTAATAACGTATTAGTGGGCGAGTCAGGAGGAGTAATATGTTGGCGACATATAGGGCGACTGTGCAACATACCGGTAGTTCTGCCGTGTGCTGTACAAGGACCCAAAATGCACCTGTTAAGAGACATGCACCATGCAGATTTCAGGTTTTGTATTTTTGTGTTAAAACTGAACAATGTTGAGAGGGATCCGGGCATGTTTGATGCCCAAATCACCAACTGTTAAACTTGTATTTTTGTGTTAGCTACAACTGAGAGTTATTGTAAATGACCTGAATAAAGTTCGATTTATCCGACACACGTTTTGTTTCTCTTATTGTGCCTTATAATCCGATGCTCCTTATGTGTGGACAATGACACAACTGACATATTATTTGATACTGCGCCTTATAATCCGGTGCACTTTATAGCCCGGAAAATACAGTATGTACAATAAATGCTGTTAATAACAAACACAGTAAAAATGAAAATATGTCTCCATAGAAATAGATACATTTAAGGCCACAGTGTGCAGCATCTTTCATCACAAGCAAGAGCCAGACCTGCCACCAGAAAAGTTACATAGTGCATCTTTAAACAGATCAACTTGATTTGGTTTGAATCAGCCTCACATGGCACATATTACGCTATTTTCTCAACCATGTTATAATGTTATTTCTTCATTAAAAACATACCCGGAGTTGCGTTTTGCTTATTTAGTTCTGCCGAACTTGTGATGTCAAGTGGTAATACAGGAAGTGCTCCACGGTGCCGATAAACTCCATGCACTTTAACTAGAATCATCTGGATGATTACAGCCCTAGAATTATCAATCTCTACTGAACAAAAGGTAAGAGGTAAGAGTTAACCTGTTAAATTACAGCTTCCTAACATCACAAAATGGAACAGAGCATTTTAAGCTTTGAAGACGTAGACTGAATATTAAAATAGGGTAACTCAGACATGTGCGAATGAAACTTTAGGTATGTTTTTGATGAGCTAACAACATAAAACTCTTAAAATTCACAAGTGTCACTTCCACGTGATATAGAACCTTTAAATAGTTAAACGTAAAACATATTTTTCTCGCCGCTTTAAAGTGCATCTCCTTCACATGATTTCCATTGAGCCTGGCAGTACAAAGAGTTTTCCATCTGTACGCGTTCACTTTTTGATATAAGCACAAAGCGAGACCTTAACCACTTGTCAGTCAGAAACCGTCGCGGTGGCACCAGAAAACAGGCATGCCCGGCAACACAAACAACCAGAAAACCTCCATCTATAACCCATCTCAGAATAAATGGCCAAAACACGGCGGATCACTAAACAGTTTCTCGATAGCGCACCAACCAACCAGCCAACCTATTTGCCATCTGATATTGCATGAGAAGGCTAGACTGGCCAAGTGTAAATAAGAATTTCCAAGCTCCAGTATTGGGTGTATAAAATGTTGTCAGGTTGCTACAATGAATGAGCAGTCTGCAATCAACACCAACCTTCGCCTTCACCAAGATGGAGGGCCTCTCGCCGCACACACAAACATCCAATCACGTGCGGACAGTGATTGATGCCCGCTTCAGCTTTGAAATCTATCACCTCGACCAAGTGGCTGTCAGGAGCGTGGCTGACACATTGTTAACATGGTTTAATATGCATCAGGCTGCAGGGACACTTCATTAATTCTTTATTAGGAGGGGCGTCGTGATGCTGTTGTCCAAATGTGTGTTTAATAGTCTAAGCACTTTGGCGTACATCGTTTGGTTAGATCATGAAATAGGTTAACGCTCGGAGACATCCATCTTCAGGTCGTTCCTGGATGAGGAACTTCATTTGGATAAAAATTGGTCTTAGGCGGGGTGGGGCTGTTAGTGATTATAATGTTTAGTTTTGTTTCATCAGCCTAAAAGTGTTTGTAGAACGAGTTTTTTTTTTTATGTTTGAATAATAAAAAACACAAATGAACTGGTGATTTCCAGAGTCTAATTTATTTATTTATTTTTTCTTTGTAAAAATAGTGTAAGTTTCACCTTACTCACTTTTACCTTAAGCCTTTCCTGGCCGACCCAGACCTGGTCGTGACGCACCTTTACAGTTGCACCCTTAAAAGTCCATTGAAGCACGGAAATGCAGTTTCTTAGTTAAAAAAAAAATATTGTCTGGTTGACTAAAACTAAAATTTTGGAATTAGACATTTTTGTGTACTGAAACTAAACATAATTAATATTTGACTAAATAATTTTAAACAAAAGACTAAAGCTAAATAAAATGCACAAGTGAACTTCTACTTCTTCTAATGTTCCACCAGATGTGCTTGTATCTTCCTCTGCTGATGTTCTGAATCAACAAGTTTAAATATGAATTATTCTTATGCAATATTTTAGATAAAGTTACAGTCTCAAAACATGACATCCACAGTGTAAAATAGAATCTATTAATTTTACATCACATTTTCTCAGGTATAAATAATACAGAAGCTTTTTTATACAATCAGGCACATTGTTACTATGACAAAGTGCCTGATATTATCCCACATGGTGCTGTCATGACCCAGCTCTGCCACGGATAAGAAAAGTAACAAAAAACAAGATGAAAAATTGTAAAAAAATACATACAGGTACAAAAACACTCAACACACATTTTTTCATGACAAAAAAGCAAAGAGCAGCAGAGACTGATTCTGGACAGTTGTTTCTGTACCAAACTAAAACTTCTAACTCAAACATGTTTCTGACTCATGCTTTGAAATCAGGTAATGTTCCATGTTAAAACCATTTTCTATTTGCTCTATTTTCATTCTACTTCCAAATGCTCATACGTGATTCTCCCTGTCCCCCTGCATCCTTCCTTTTGTTGACCAGAAGTGCTTTGGACACAAAAGACCAAACACGTTTATCTGAGCAGGATCAGGCCGAAAGAAGAATCACCCCTGGTGATTTGCCATTGGAAGGAGGGTAAAAACATGTCAAGATGGCCGATTATAAACAAAACCTAAAAGATTACCCCTCTCCCTTGGGTGACATTATCCGCTAGCAACAAATACCACTTGTGTCGTGGTGGAATTCATTATTTAAATCTTTTTGGGCAAGGTCTCTGCTTACATAAGTCACCTGTGTACATGACCATATTTGTGAAGTAAACTGCGCAAATGTCTCCTTATTTCAAGCATTTCTATGACTATTTTTGGAGGTGAACAAAAAGAGGTGTAAACTACAGGGAGATCTTGGCAAGAAGTCAATATCTGTTGGTATTATTGGTGCAAAAACTTTGAAAAAGGTGGAGTGAGATAACATAAAAGAAGACAGGCGTGGTGTTCACAGGTCTAAGAATAAAACAATCTGTTGCCTCCCCACACTCACAAGTGAAGAGATGGAAGATTTTTGCTAATGAGGTGTTGAAGCCAGAATGTGTACTGACTTTTCGTGCATTATTTTAGTTATTTTTGGTTTAGAAAAGAGGGTATTTAAGGTGAAAGGTCTGTTTAGGACTGAAGTCAACTAAACAGATTTTTGGTTAAGTAAACATGTACATATAAACATGGTTAATGAACTATAAGAGGGTCACATTGTCCTGGTTATTAGGATTTAACACAAAACCTACTGTTTGTGCAAAGAAGTTTCAGCATTTTGGAAAGTGTAAAGGCATTAAGTGTCCTGGTTATTAGGATTTAACACAAAAACTACATGCAAAGAAGTTCCAGCATTTTGGAAAGTGTAAAGGCAGAGTATTGTAATTAATGGGACTAGTCACAAATATAAATGATCAAGTTCGATATTTGTGAATAATTTTTTTAGATATTTCCCAGTCAGTTTCCCTCGGCCCCATCTGGAAGTATGACATTGACAACTATGCTGTCCAGTCACTCCCAAAACTGTAAAACCAACTCACTTCAGCTGTGGTCCAAACATTTGCTTGAATAAGACACAATCCACCAATTAATCAGCTACATGACCTAAGCAGTGGAGCCCTTTTTAAGGACTACAGATGGTCCAGAGACAAGGCGAGCTCTGCCTTATGTGAACCATCTTGCACTGTGAGGACCTCAGGGACCGGCTTCCTGCTGGTGCCCACAGTCACATGGGGAGTCAGTGTTTCAGTTTTTTTCAGTCTTCCTGAAGATGTGAGACAAGCCTCTACTCTGACAATGTTCAAATCCACGCTCCAACGTTTTTCCTTTTATGGTGACTGTTCATGTTTAATGACTCATTTGTCAGTATTGCAGGCTTATTGCACTTTGTCAAGCCAATGTATGTACAGACTGTGTTTTTTTATGCAAGTTGATATGTAAAACTCTATATTTATAGCAATGCACTTACATGGACCATATATCCACACGGCATTTGGACATTTCAAACTAATTTACATCACATCACTAAATTACATCACATAGACTAAACTTGGAATATAGAAGTGTAGTGAATGTACTTATAAGCCACTTCTATTGATGCATGATCACATAAAATTTACATGAATCACCCCGTTTTCTCTAATAACGATGCTGTACAATGCACTATTTTCTATTTGAACATAAGTATTCTTCTGATGAAACCAAAGTAAGTCCAATCTATACATGCACTTTTCAAAGCCTTAAACATTTGCCAGTACCTGTAATCACCTCCCCCAAATATATTTTTAGCCTCTTGGATGTGTGCCGTCCCCTGCTGGCTGCTTCCCCAAAGAAAAACCCGTCCAAACTGTGACATACAGACTGTTCTCTATAGATCAAACAGGCCCGAGCGCTGCCAAAGAGTCCAGGGCTCATGCTGCCAGACGCATGGACGGTACTTGTCAAAGCTCCTATTACATGTATTTTGGGCTAGAATAATCATTAAATATATAAATGAATAACTACTCTTTGATACAGCACTTATTACTTTTATATTTTACAATGTTCAGTTGATTAAAGAGCAGGTATTACGCCATTTTTGCATGAAGAGGTTTTAGATGATGTTCATGCACGTTTCAGTAATTTAGCGATCTCCCCGGGCACTAGTTGAAGTTTTCTTATGCACC
>KN490856.1:7780-19320 GCA_000787155.1 Scartelaos histophorus | reverse complement strand
AGGTGATTTTGTGAATAAGCATCTGAAATCTGAATCAGTCACAGATAAACTGGACTTTGATCTGAGCTTGGACTTAAACAGAACTCATCAAAGTCCACACCGGTCCCGACCAGGATCATAACCGGATCTGGAGTTACCTCTGGCTTGTAGCTGTGTGTAGCTCTTTTTCCCACAGTCTTCCCCCCTGTCCCTCCTGCTGGTGCACACATAGATTACCCAGCATGCTTTGGGGCGGGTCATTATGATTCTCAGCACGTCTAGGCAGGTGCAGGTGTCAGGTTCAGCTGACAGGTGCAAAGTTACATCATAGTTGGAATGTGTCTGAGTGTCCAATCAGAGAGCACCGTGTAATAGTGGTAGTATTAGTGTAAACATGCATAAAAGTTTTTTTTTTTTTAAAGATGTGGCTTTTTTCAAAAAAAAAGATCAAAAGAGCGATCTGGTCCACCAAAGAAAACAGGACTGAGCATTACAACTGTGCACATCTGTCTGAATGTCCTCCCCACTCTTCAGCCCCGGTTCACTTTACTCTGACATTCCTCTGTCCCCTCTTGGTCAAAAAGTGAACGTGTTTGTTAACTGCCATCTTCAGCACTAACCCTGTTTAACTGCAGGGACAAACACATATTATAAACTTTGGACCAGAACTAAAAGTTTCATTAAATCTGGTGTTTTCAACTGTAGAGAAAGAAGCGCTAAAGATGGAGCAGGCCCAAGAGGTGGTCCTCCAAAGGCAAGACTCCTTGAAGGAGTTAGGCCTCCCCCAGTGGCAATTTCATGAAATTGCACTGTTACTGTGTTTTGTTTAAATAAATGTTGTATTTTAAATGAGTTTCAGACTAATATGTATATATTACTGTATACATCTCTACAGGAGGCAGCATGTGCGTATGTCATCGCTCTCATGGCTGTGTACTGGTGCACTGAGGCCCTGCCCCTCGCCGTCACAGCTCTGCTGCCCACGATTCTGTTCCCCCTGCTGGGCATCATGGAGAGCAAAGACGTGAGTACTATTATACCACTAGTACTACTAGTACTGCTACCACTACTATTACTAATATTACTACAAATGCTACTGCAGTTGCTACTGTGATACTAGAATAAATTCAAGTAGTCTGAGAGTTGGTACGACACTGGAGTTTGTTTGGAGTTTATTTACCATCATCTTACCCTCAACGTACTGTGTTAGTGTTGTCCTTTCAGTCTAGTTCTGCCCAGTCTGGCTCTGTTGTAGGGAGTATTATACCTCTAATATTGTAGGCCAACATAGCAAGGATTGAGCTGACAGTACAGCACAGAAATACCATTTCTCTCAGTCTCCCAGTTACTACTACTACTGCTACTACTGTACTACTGCTACCACTACTACTACTACTGGTATTGCTGCTACTACCACAACTACTACTACTACTATTACCACTATTTTAATATTGTTACCACCACTATGGCTGCTACCACTACTGCAAGAACTACCATTGCTATTGCTACCTCTAGTACCACTGGTATTTCAGTCCTGGTTCAGTCCTAGTTCTGACCTGGTTCTGACCCGGTTCTCCTCAGGTGTGCGTGCAGTACCTGAAAGACACTAACTTCCTGTTTGTTGGCGGTCTCTTGGTGGCGGTGGCGGTGGAGCACTGGGACGTTCACAAACGCATTGCACTCAGAGTCCTGCTGATGGTCGGAGTCCGTCCCGCACTGTGAGTAGGACATAACTTCTTCAACACATCACTTCCTGGTTTAGAGCTGTGTAATCCCGGTTTAGTCCTGGTTCAGTCCTGGTTCATTCCCGGCTTATTCCTGGTTCATTCTTGGTTTACATCTGGTTTAGACCTGGTTCAATCCTGGTTCACTCCTGGTTTAGTCCTGGTGTAGTTCTTGTTCTTATGTTTGTTTGTTTTTTTATTATTATTATATATTTTTTATCTTTGTATATATTGTGAAGTGTGAGCTAGTGTGTCCAAGAAATTTCCCATGGATCAGCAAAGTTCATCCAAGTCTAAGCTCAGTACTGTAAAGATAGTACTGAAAAATCACATTTGAAACTCTTATCATGTGTCAGTTTGATGTTAGGTTTTATGGGAGTCACAGCCTTCCTGTCCATGTGGATCAGTAACACGGCCACCACCGCCATGATGGTCCCAATCGTCCAGGCTGTTCTGGACCAGCTTGATGGACCCAAACCAGACCAGGACCAGGCAGAGACCAGACCTAAGACCAGACATGAGACAAGACCTGAAACCAGACCTGTAACCCAACCAGAACCAAAGATCGACCCTGGATCAGGGGAGAACGTCCAGTTGGAACCAGTGGAGAAGATCCACAGTGTCCTTCAGTCCAGCCATGAAACTGGTAAGTCTTAATCTGCTCCTCTGCTCTTCTGACCTTTTCCTCTACATCTTCTGACCTTCTTCTTTGCATCTTCAGGTGTAATCTCAGAGAAGTTACAGTCAGAGCACATTGCCCCGCCTCTTCCAGTGAAGCTCCTCCCTCCAGCTCCGCCCAGCTCAGGTAACACTAGAGACTGTATATATCATAAATCAGATCATATATATATATATATATATATATATATCGCAGAAAGTTATCATGGGTGCAGTTCAGCTCCATTGGGCTCCAATTCACTTTATGGAAAAACTGCTGCTTATCGTTAACTCGTGATCCTGTTTTTATTTTTCACTATTTTATTCCTAAATCAAGATTTACACATTAATAACTGACCAATCAGTTGCCTCCTTTCCTCCGAGGTAACCCCCTAAACCAGTGACATGGGTGGGAAAGGCTCTTTGGTTTTGCACTCAGATTTCCAGATTTGTTTCTATAATTCCCAGCCCCGATGAGCTTCATTTGACTGGAGCTGGACTATGGGTGACACCACACTCCCTTAGTCCACTTCTGCATACAGGTGTGGGAGGAGACATTGGTGCTGGTTCTTTTGGTTCCTTTGGTCTCTGTTCCGCTGACTCCTCTTTTTACACTTTGTACACATGTATTTTTGAGGCTTGGATCTCACCAAATGTGGCCCTCACAGCAGTTTATGTTGCCTCATCGGCCTCTTGCTGAATTGGTCCAAATAATCATAAACTGAACATTTTACAGCAAAATCACGTAATTCAATTGCTATAAACTATATGAAATAGCATAGACCTAAAATGGATGTTCATATTTAAGCTACAGTGGCTCTGTTAGTCATGTAAAATCTGAATAACTAGTGACTAATGTCTGTGGTCCTCCCTTTGAATATGTCTAGATATGCAGCCCCCGGGTCTAAACACAGCAAACAAGAAGAGTCAATATTTTTACATATTCGCTTGTTTGAGATTCAATCTTTGACCCATACATCTGTGTCCCCCCTGTGTTTCTGAACCCCCTCCCACCTCTCTCCCTCTTCCTCTCTCCTTCTTCTTCTCTTTCTCCCTCACTGTCTCTCTCTCTCTTTAGTCGTCCTCTCTCTGGAGTTGGAGGAGCTCGGCGATGAGGAGGAGGAGGAGAAGCTGAGGAGGTCCAAAGGTTTGCTGCTGAGTGTGTGCTACGCCGCAAGTATCGGAGGAATCGCCACTTTGACTGGGACCGGACCCAACCTGGTGCTGGTCGGACAGATGAGCCAGTGAGAAAACACACAACACTCAGAACACACGTTTAACACACAAACGCTGCATATTTAGTAGTTCTTCAGTCAAACTGAAGACATTTCACCTTGTGATGTCATGTTTTAACATAGGAAATGCTCCACTGTGTTTTTAAACTCCTTTCACTAGAATCATTTGGATTATTTCATTCTTGTAATTGTCAATCCCTACTGAACAAAATGAAAAGTTGTTAACTTAAAAAACATAACAAGGTGGAAAATAACATTTTGAGTTGTGGAGATATAGATAAACTAATAGTAAAGAATCACTCAAACGTGCGAATGAAGCAAAAACTCATTAGAGTTGGTTTTGTGTAATATAGGACTTTTAATTTCATAGTTGACTAAAATGACATGATAAAATGTTAAAATAAAGTGTGAAAGTAAATGTAGAGACAGTTTCAACAATGGTCATCTGGACAAAGACATTTCAGGGAGGAGTTTTAGAGTAAAACTGACTTGCCCCTGTTTATTCCTAACCTCACGGGTCCTTATGCCCCAATCAATACTTTGCAGCTGATGCTATCAACATACTTTGGGGGTGCTAACTGGGGACTGTGAACACTTGAACTGATCACAGGTTCCTGAAAATGTGCTGTTTGATGTCACTGCAAATGATCAATATTTACTTCATACTTCTGTTTTTTCCTTTGTTCTTGTTTCAGACTGTTTCCTCAGAATGGAGACGTGATAAACTTTGCGTCGTGGTTCGCCTTCGCCTTCCCCACGATGGTGCTGATGCTGACGCTGGCCTGGATCTGGCTGCAGCTGCTTTACATCGGCTGGAAGTATGAACAGTGTTCATCTGTACTTTAGCACAGCATGTAGGCCTTATAATTATTTATTTTACTCATTTAAAAGATCCTTCACACAACAATTCTCCATAAATATACAAAAATGCACACAGCAACTTGACAGACCTAATGCGATTGGATTTCATTTGGTTTGTGCAGTGGTTTCATTAGTGGGATGCACTTTGAACGGTAACAGAAGACTAATACGGCCTATTCAATACTGTTTTATGTTGTAGTTTTTTAGTACAGAGGACAGAGACATGATCCTGAAACATGAGGCGCTCAAAGGAACACCACGTTTTTCATTGTTTTTGTTATTTTGGGTTCACGTGTGTTTAATGTTTGTTTTTACTCACGCTGCTTCTCACCATTTGACCAATCACAGCACAGAGGTGTGTCTGGCTCCACCCTCTCCCAGCATCCTGTAGAGAGTCTTGCACCTGCACACTGCACCGCATGAGTCCTGGTTTAGTCATGGTTTAGTCTGGGTTTAATCCTGGTTCAGTCCCAGTCTTGTTTTTGTGCTGGTATATTTCTGGTTTATTCCTCGTTAGTTCGGGCTCCATGTGTAAATGTGCTAAGGATGCCATATTGGCAGGGAGAATCACTGGCAATGAAGGGCATTTTTGTCATCAAATAAAATCATAGACAATGATTTATCTTAAAACTAAGATTTCACCTTAACTTTGCACTTTGTGGACATGGTTTATACTTCACCCTCTTAAATAACCAAAATAACAGACTTCATTAAAAATTGTGGCACCTATTTTGAATCGTTGTGAAGCAATGGTTGAATTATCGCCCAAATGGAGCAGTTTCAAAGAGGTGGGCAATGCCCATGCTCATTTCCTTTTTGGTACACAGCTGTTACCGGGTTAGCTGCTAATTCACATATACAGTCTATAGATTAAAAAATAAGGAATAAGGTTAGCTCTAGTTCTGATTTAGTCCTGATTCAGCCCTGGTCTCCTCAGTGTGTTCAGGACATGTAGCTGTGGATCTTCTCGGTCTCAGGAGGAGGACTCAGCATTCAGATTGATCCAGGAGCAGCATCGGAGCCTGGGGCCCATTAGCTTCGCTCAGTGCAGCGTGTTGCTGCTCTTCAGCCTGATGGTGGCGCTATGGTTCACCCGAGACCCACGCTTCATGGATGGATGGGCCACGCACCTTTTCAACAACAATAAAGAGTGAGTCTTGGTTTAATCTTGTTTCTTGGTTCAAGTCCTGGTTCAGTCCTGCTTTAAACTTGGTTTGGTTCTAGTCTATCTATATCTGGTTTAGTGCTGGCTCAGTTCAGGTTCGTTCCAGGTTTAGGCCTGGTTTAGGCTTGGTTTAGACCTGGTTTTGGTGTAGTCTGGGCCTGGTTTAGTCCTGGTTCAGCCCTGGTCTAGTCCTGAGGTATATACTGCAAAGCTGATTGGTCTGAGCCAAGTTTTAATTCAGTGAGCTGACTTTTCAAAGGCTGAACCTCATCTCAGAGATAATGAATGTGACAAAGCAGTTGAGAGACAGAATCTGTAACCCCAAAGTTTGAACATTGAGCGTCCCCACTGATGAACGCTGTGCCTCTGAGTCTCTGTGAGTTAAACCTCTGTCTGCACACTGGTGTTTCATAAGTGATTACATGTGATAGGGAGGGTTCATTCCACCACAGTATTTATTTATAGTATGTGCAGACTGACTTGTTCAAAGAGAGACAGCTCTGATCAAAGTTTGACTGGACTCTTCACCTGCTCCGGACCAGCTTAGCTCTGCCGCTCTGTTAATATAGTGATCTGACCACGCTGAAAAGTCCTTGTAAAACAGCAGATCCAGGGTTTGAGTTTGACTAACCCAGTTAAGTCACGTATTTGGCCTGACAGTGTACCCCAAGACTTGTATTGTGACATGAGATTGAGTCCTGATAAAGTGGTTTGACTTTGGTCCAGAACTGAACCTGTTCCAGAACAAACAGGAAACTGAGGCGCCGGGCAAACACTGACAACATATCATGGACTAAACCTGGACTAAACATGGACGGAAGATGGACTTTAGCAGGTCTTTGGCTCTGATTCGGGTTCAGGAACATTAAAAAGACCCTCAAGGAAAGTCTTCTCTCAATTGACTGGGTTTGCCTCTCCACAGATTTGATCTGTAACTTGACTTGGCAGTCTGCAAAAACACAGATATTTTTTATTTTCTCATATATCTAAAAAAAAAAAAAAAAAAATCATTCAAGGTTATACGAAACAGACTCCTTTGAGCTTTAAGCCATTTTAGAATGCTCTAGTTATGTTTTGTTTCATTCAAACTTGTCCTTTATTATTAGTTCTTCTACATCCAAAGCTCTTAATGCTCTGTTCCACCTTGTGATGATGTTTTCAAGTTAACAGCTCCTTTTACCTTAAGTTCAGTAAAGATTCCAAGACTGAAAATATCCAAATGATTCTCGTGAAGGTGTGAGGAACTTAAAAACTCAAGTGGAGATGGAACAGAGAATTCTCTGTTCATGAGGAGAACTCCTACATGTGCAGGGTTTGTGTGTCAAACATGTGTGAAAGAAACAAAACATAGCAAAACACAGCAAAACACAGCAAAACACAGCAAACACATCGCAAACAAAGTATGTTTGTGATGAGGAAAAATCATTATGGCATAGATCAGAAAATAGCCCCTTTAACTATGTTTTAGTGGGATGAGTGTTCACACTGGTCACATGTACTTGAACATCTCATTCTCAAATAGTTCTGTTTGTTTTGGGAGCTGTGATGCCATTCTGAAGTGAAACAAACACGACACATAATACAATCACATGATCCTGTGTGAACTTTGACCCCTCATACTGAGAGGAACACTGACGTTTGTTTAGAGTTGTTTCATTCACAAAAACATGTTTACTCCATGTTGCTGCTATCATCAGAGCAATGACGTGTGGAACAAAGAGTCAACAAATGTCCAAAAATGGAATAAAATCCCTCGCAGAAGAGGTACAACCCTGTTCTACTTTTAGGAAATGTTCCAGAGTGGAGCATTAACTAATGTTCTATTGGTTCTAATGTAGTGTCCTTCTCAGAAACACCCCAGGAGTTTTGGTTTGTTTCATTCTCACATGTTTCAGTAATCAGTGAAACATACCCTGTTCTCTGTTGAGTCATTGTTGCACAAATTATAAAAAATCTTTTACTCCCTAGTGTGATGTGCAGATATTAAAAGGAGGGGCTGAGCAGCAATTTACTGCGATGACATTTACTGTGAAATTATAACAAAATAATCCATGGATGTCATAGATTATAACAATAGAGCAGGTACAAGCACAATATGTCTTCTTTACAGAGTGAATGACTTGGGGCCCAACACTGCCCCCTGAGGGACACCACTCTATATAGCCAAACTTTACAAACTGTTTTTATCCAGTCCCCTGCCTGCCCACGTTGTTCTAACCTATGGAATCGATTCCAGTAGTTTTAAGGAGAGCAGTTTGTTCTGTAGCCTTCATAGAATTGGGCTAAAGGGGAGGTCTGTGTGAAAGTGGGTGAGAGGTTAAAGGTCACAAGAGCTGATAGAGTTGAGCTGGTTTGTCTGTCACTCCAGAGTCACATGCAGGATGCGTGCATTGAGGTCGCGGGTTCGATTCTGGAGGGAGGCAGTGCCATTTATGTTTAACCACATGACAATGTGACCAGGAGGTCATTTATAGAAGACCTAAACACAGCGTCATAGGATCAATGAGAAGGAAACAACTATAACATGGTTGAAAGCTTTAAAAACTGATGTTTGCAGGATAGGTCTGCTTTAAAGCGGCACTGTGTAACTTTTCTGTCATTAAATCTGTATATGTTTCAGGTATGTGACAGACGCAACTGTGGCTCTGTTCGTGGCTGTGCTTTTGTTCATTTTTCCATCTAAACCTCCCACTCACCTGCTCTTCTGGAGGACCGCCCCCTCAGGTAACCCTGCCTATTCCATTTAACTCCATGTAATCCCACCCCCTCAGGTAACCCCGCTCCTACAGGTAATCCCACCCCGATACGTAATCTCGCACATTAGGTCCCCACGCTTCAGCCCACCACACACTAGAGGATTTTTTAGTCTTCATTTAACCCTGTAGAGTTGTTGTGATCCTGGCTGCTTCTGATTGGTTGTGTCAATTTTAAAAGCGTCCTAACCCCGCCTCCCGTGTATGTCTTGTCCAATCAGAGTCTTTGGTGCCTGCTGGTCCCGCCCCCGCTCTGCTCACATGGGGAGTGGCTCAGAAGAAGATGCCTTGGAACATCGTCCTGCTGCTGGGAGGTGGATTCGCCCTGGCCAAAGGCAGCGAGGTACTCCAGATGCCCTCCCACAACCCTGTGTTAGATGCTTTCCCCATCTGTGAGATGCGTCAGATGCCCTCCCTGTGTGTCAGATGCCCTCCCTGTGTCTCAGATGCCCTCCCTGCGTGTCAGATACCCTCCCATGTCTCAGTTATGTCAGATGCCCTCCCATGTCTCAGTTATGTCAGATGCCCTCCCATGTCTCAGATGCCCTCCCTGTGTCTAGGATGCCCTCCTCATATGTCAAATGCCCTCTCTGTGTGTCAGATGCCCTCTCTGTGTGTCAGATACCCTCTCTGTGTGTCAGATGCCCTCCCTGTGTGTCAGATGCCCTCCCATGTCTCAGTTATGTCAGATGCCCTCTCACACTCATGTCTCTCTACAGGAGTCAGGTTTATCGAGATGGCTCGGGGAACAGATGACTCCTCTTCAGTTGATCCCTCCTTGGGCCGTTGCCGTGGTTATCTGCCTCCTTGTTGCCACATTTACTGAATGCGCCAGCAACGTCGCCACGGCAACGCTTTTCCTGCCCATCCTCGCCTCCATGGTAACGCACAGCCTACAAAGTATTGATACTTTGCACTGGCATCACACTAGGGGTCTTCTACGTGTATTTCTATCAAAATGTTCATTAGTTACCATACTGACATAGTGTACACATTAGCAAACACTGCAAAAAAGTTACAAGAAAAAATATAAAATGGATTTAAACAACACAACACTTTTATTACCGATGTACAGTAATTAACAAATGTAAACTATGATGTTTAGCCTTTGAGAAGGCTAACAGCAACAAATTAGTTATAGTTAATGGTTAGCTCAGCTCAATGATTTTATTATGGGTGACGTCACTATCCTGACTCTCTGAGATAAAAGCACATGAATGCAAACCATTCCAAACCCTGACTAATCATCTCCAAATCCCAAGTTCCCAAGAACCACAGGAATAGATAGTCCTGGCTGCTTGCTCGTCCATGTTTGTAGTCCTGACTATGTTCTCATCCATGTTTGTAGTCCTGACTATGTTCTCATCCATGTTTGTAGCCCTGACTATTTTCTCATCCATGTTTGTAGTCCTGACTATGTTCTCATCCATGTTTGTAGTCCTGACTATGTTCTCATCCATGTTTGTAATCCTAACTATTTTCTCATCCATGTTTGTAGTCCTGATTATTTTCTCACCCATGTTTGTAGTCCTGATTGTTTCTCGCTCCATGTTTGTAGTCCCAGTCCATGTTGATGAACCCTCTGTACGTGATGATCCCGTGCACGCTCAGCGCCTCCTTCGCCTTCATGTTGCCTGTGGCCACGCCCCCCAATGCCATCGTATTCTCCTACGGCTACCTCAAAGTCTCCGACATGGTGAGTCTTGGTTTGGTTTACTTTCGTTTATTTATTTAATGGGACAGGGACAGTGCACATGCTACATTAACCTTAACGGACGATGCATTGTACCAGGTTGTAGCGCTAGTGCTAATTTCCACTTGTAATGGTAATGGTTATGATTCATAAAATCAAAACATACAAAGAAAATGTCTTTATAATGATCAGAGCATCAAAACAATTCTGTATCCTCATTCACATCCAGTTTAGACCTGGTTATTTTAATTTTGGTTTGATCCTGGTTTAGTCCTGGTTTAGAGAAGAAACCAGGTAAACTACTATTTTAAACTACTTTATTCACACAGAAGACTTCCATACACATTTTTAATGTCTGATCTGAATTTTGGTCTGGTTTTAGTCCTGGTCTCTGGTCTTGATCATGTTCTTTCTGTTCCAGGCTCGCACTGGGGTGGTGATGAACGTCATTGGGATTCTCTGCATCAGTTTGGCCGTGAACAGCTGGGGCAGAGTTTTGTTTGGACTGGACTCTTTTCCAGAGTGGGCCAATGCTACTGCACCACTTTAAAGTACTTTTACAACAACTAGTACAACTAGTACTCCTGTTTAAAGGTCATATATTTCACAAAATTGACTCTTAAGAGCTTTAAACCAAGTTAGAATGCTGTTACCTCATCAAAAACATTCCTGGGGTTGTGTTTTGGTTGATTCACAAGAGTAATCCTTTATTATCAGTCTGTCTACATCTCTAAAGCTTAAAATGCTCTGTTCCACCTTGTAATGTCATGAAGCAGTAGTTTCCAAGTTAACAGCACCTGTATTTACCTTTTGCTCAGTCAAGATTCCAGGGCTGAAATGACTCGAGGTGTATGAAGTTTAAAAATGCAATGGAGCACCTGTATTATTTTCTGTTTGTGAGAAGAAGTCCACCTAAAATTACAGGGTTTGTTAAACATGTGTGAACAAAAACTACTACTACTACTACAAATACTACTACTGCTGTTTGAACACAACTCTTTCACAGAGTGGGCCAAAACTACTGCCCCCTGTCCAGAAAATAGTACTACAACTACTGCTAATCACCAGTCCTATTTAAAATACTGCTGCTAGTACTACAACTATTAGTACTCATAGACTGTATAAGTGGACATACTGTAGCTAACGAGCGAGCCTCCGCCAAACCAGCAGTGAGGATACCTCCAACAGTCTCACTCCTGATTGGCCCTTTGATAACTGCTAGCCACAATAATTTTTATTTGGTTGCAATGCAACTGTACACTTTGGGTGACATCACACTCCTTTAGTAAACTTCTATTATACAGACTATGATGCTAGTACTGCAACTGCTATAGGGCCAAGTACTACTGTTTGTGCTCGACTACTGCTCCCTACTTAAACTGTCAATACAGAGCTCACAAAACTATTACCACTACTACTACTACTACTACTACTACTACTACTACTACTACTACTACTACTACTACTACTACT
>KN490853.1:29461-39705 GCA_000787155.1 Scartelaos histophorus | reverse complement strand
GAGAGAGGTGTGGATGTAGAGAGAGGTTTGGATATAGGGAGAGGTGTAGATGTAGAGAGAGGTGTGGATGTAGAGAGAGGTTTGGATATAGGGAGAGGTGTAGATGTAGAGAGAGGTGTGGATGTAGAGAGAGGTGGATGTAGAGAGAGGTGTGGATGTTGAGAGAGAGGTGGATGTTGAGAGAGAGGTGTAGATGTAGAGAGAGGTGTAGATGTAGAGAGAGAGGTGTGGATGTTGAGAGAGAAATGAAGAGAAAGTGAGAGAGATGTAGAGAGAGGTGTAGATGTAGAGAGAGAAATGAAGAGAAAGAGATAGAGATGTAGAGAGAGAGGTGTAGATGTAGAGAGAGGTGTAGATGTAGAGAGAGAAATGAAGAGAAAGAGATAGAGATGTAGAGAGAGAGGTAGAGATGTAGCGAGGTGTATAGAGGTAGTGAAAGAGGTGAAGAGAGGTGTGAAAAGTTAGTAAGAAAAGTGAAGAGAAAGAGGTAAAGAGGTGTAGAGAGATAGAGAGAGGTAGAAACAGAGGTGTAAAGAGAGAGGTAGAGAGAGAGATCCATCAGTGCACCTAAAATAAAAACATCCAACAGCTAAAACTGCATCTGACGTATCGTACAGAATTATATATACAAATATACTGTACAATTTGAGAAGTACCAACTGTGAACAACTTTCCCACACATACAGACGCACTTACAGAATAATCAGTTAGACTTTTATTGTAATTAATTAGAGCAGGAGCTTCCAAAAGTTTCCAGGACCCCTAAAAGAAGGACCTCCATTGCAGAACACAATAATGAATAATTTATTAAATAAGTGGATTTTTAAAAGTATATTATGAAATTATGTTGCAACACCCACTTGGAAAGCACTGGATTAGAGCAATATTCATAATTAAAATGTTATCTATTGAACACCTTTAGCTATTGGCATCTTGCAGTCAAATGTGGTTAAAAACATACATTCATTTGAATAGACTATTGATACTTAAATAAAATCAAGTGAGCCAAATCTCATGACAAAGCTTTAAAACTGTTTGTTTGGGGAGAAAAGAGGAAGCAGCCTCTTCCTCTGCAGGTTGGGTGAGAAGTTTCAGCAAATATAAGAGTGTAAAATACAAAGAAAACTGAATACGGATTATTTAAACAATATAAACATGAATAAAATGATTGCTAAATGTTGAATTATTGCTACTGTTTAGTTTAGTATCATAGATGCCAATACAGTGCAAAGCCTTTCTATCAAAAATGCAGTGATAAAAGGTGATATAAGATGTCTCAAGGCTTCGTATTAATCTCCGGTTCATTTGTAGAGAGCATGAAGCATTGTGTGGGGAGGCCAGCCTTGCTCCAGAGCAGAATAGCAGTATCTAAACCAAATAAGAGTGGTGCAAGGCTGAGGCCAGAGCAGTTTGACGAAACAGTCCCAGGCTCACACAGGATGGGTGTGCGGCTTCCTGCACCAAACCCCAGAAACAAAAGAGACGACTTCTGCTTTAGACTGACAGGAGAAGACAGAAGACAAAGAGGGAGACGGCCAAAAAGAGAAAGAATAGAAAGGAAAAGGGGGATATTGTGAGAATTTACAATAAAGTCATCAGTTAATCGATAAAGTTAACAATTTGCACCTCTTTTCTCTTTGCATATAGGAAAGGGGGCTATGAGAGAGAGTGAGTGAGGGAGGAAGAGAAAGAGGAAGTGGCATAAGACGAGGGGGCGAGCGAATCAACCAGGAAACGACATCACATCAGCCGCAGATTGCACAAGAGAAATCAGACACAACCAGAAGAAGAAGAAGAAGAAGAAGAGTTCAGAGCGGAGGAGGAAGTCTGCCACCTGAGGATAACATCATCTTTCTTGGTTTGAAATAAGACGAAATATACTGAATCAGAAGTGCAGATACTGAAAAATTTGCTGGAAGAATAGATTTTTGTCAGCGAATATCAGATTCTGCAAATTCTGGTTGTGCATATGCATTGATGCAACAAACCTGGAAAGTTTCAACGTTTGAAGTTTCATTTATAAAACCACAGAACACTTTTTCGAGAAGTTGTGTCTCGTTTTATTTTTGTCATCATCTCTGCTTTGGAATCACTTAATATCAAGTATCGGTAGATCTTTAAAGCTGTAGTATCGAAATCGAAATGCATTACTGCTCAATCTAATGCATGAATCTAATTAAATCTCCAAATATCCAGAGTAAATTTTGCTATAGAGATAAAAACATAAATTGGAGCTTAGTATAGTATAAAACGGCAAATGGTCACTTTTATATAGCAATTTTCCACCTTTCAAGGGACTCAAATCGCTTTTACGCTGGGTTCGAAGTGGGTTAAGCGCTTGCCCAAGGACACAACAACAACAGCATTCATCTGCGGTTATCGGAATCGCACCGCCGACCTTCGGATCAGAAGACGAGCCGCTCCACCAGCTGAGCTACCGCCGCCCAAGGTCCAGCTCTGCGTGGACCCGTTTGTGCGACTGTTACGGGTTAAATAAAAGTTTAAAAACGAGCGGGATGAAGATGTGAATATTATGTGATTAAAATAACAGAAATATATGGATTAATTCACTGGAACATTGGTTTTTTCAGGGGTCTAAACGAAACAAACAGCAAGTCATTTCCAAAGCAGTCAAACAGCTCAGGGCCGATTTGGAATTAGCTTTGATTGCATTTGAGAGGAGTCTGTTTGTGAAGCCTTTCAACATCCAGTTTCTAATTTCTTGGTGTAAATCAATTTCAGCTCAACCCTCACAACCCTAACTGCTGAAAAACGTGCTATAGGTGTGATTGCCAATTAAAAAATAAACATTACTAGATCTGGAAGAGGTGCAAAAGGCTTAAAACTCAACCGTTCCGTCGTAATTACGTATTACAAGAGCGAAATTTAAGTAAAAAAAGTTACAAGCCGGCATGAAAATCTGTTTACGAGACCTCAACCAATACTTTGCTCGAGTTTATAGTTTATATCTGCACTATCTGGCAACCCTGCATGATGACCACAGCACTGGGCAGCTAAGACAGTCCCAGAAAACTGCAGATTTTTACTCCAGATGCTCTTTCTGATGTCAAAAAACCGCAAGAATCCCATTATATTAAAACTGCCAGATGTTCCGAGCGAGATTTTGTTCGCCGATTAAAGTTTTATTTTAAAAGTAGTGCACCTGCTTCTTCCGAGACTCCAACGATTCATTAAAACAAGCGAAGTGGTGCAGCTGCCTCCACACTGGGCCCGAGGTAAAGACTCATTTATCGAAGCGAAAACCATGTGATTCTCTCATCCATCACCGGCCTCTGAACATCAAAACTCCATTCTTCCCAATTAGAGCGGCTTCAGTGTGGGAAAAAAAAGCCCAAAACTGAGACTTTAATGATGCCGTGATAAAAACAGGCCTTTGGGAAGCTTCAATCTGATGCAAGAATGTACAGAAGTGAGGAAGATTTTGTCGAGTTTTGGAAGCTTTTAAGTTCATCTCAAAAGATTCGGTTGTGCTTGCCGTTACCGCATATACTTTGCAAAAATGTCAAAATATTGCTACGACGATACTAAAGTTGGTACAGTATCGTTATCGTGGGCTAATGTACTGTATCGATATGTATAACGTAATAGACACATTTCATATTAACTTTGTACAAATCGTGGTTTAACAAAGAAATAGTTGCTGTTTTTTTAAGAATCTGAATACTTTTTAGCAATATTTCATGTCCAATATAATCAATTATCGCGTGTATTGCAATATCGTGATAATACTGCGAGCATATCGTGTACCGTATCGAATCATCATGTGAAAGCTCAAACCGATTTAGCACCGATTAATCAAAATATAAAAAGATAATAGAGATAAATGAGGATTAAAAGTGTCACCAGTTAAAGCAACATTTGATTTAGACATTTCTACCTCATACCTCAGTTTTTTTTAGGTTTTGGTATGTAAATTTTCTTGAAAATATAACACAGTTTGTTCTCAGCGTTGATACGTCCAAATATTTTTCCCGTCACGGTGTAAAAATAATTAAAAAAAAAAAAGTTCTAATTTGGATTCTTTGATTTGATGAAGTCGAGGTCACATAATATTATTTTTACTTTGTGTGTGCGCTCATTGGGTAATTTTCTTAAAAGCACTGTGTAACTTTTTGGTTATGAGTCGTTGCTATGGATACGTCATTGCTCTGCCTGAAATATTCCACAGTAAGACATTAAAACAGCTCCACCTTACATTTTATTAGATAGATAATAGAGATAAATGAGGATTAAAAGCGTCACCAGTTAAAGCAGCATTTGATTTGGACATTTCTACCTCATACCTCAGTTTTTTTTAGGTTTTGGTATGTAAATTTTCTTGAAAATGTAACACAGTTTGTTCTCAGCGTTGATATGTCCAAATATTTGAGCATGTTTGACAGCTGAGTCAAACACTAGGATCTAAAAACTGCATCATGGGAAGTTTTCAGTCTGTAGTGCTCATCTTATTCTTAGGCAATCCTGAACTCCTCATGACTTTTTTAGAAAGAAAATGCTGTAAAAATACCCCCCAAAAAAAAGAGTTCTAATTTGGATTCTTTGATTTGATGAAGTCGAGGTCACATAATTAGATTTTTTTTTACTTTGTACTGTGTAACTTTTTGATTTAGGGTCGTTTCTATGGATATGTCATCGCTCTGCCTGAAATATTCCACAGTAAGACATTAAAAAACAGCTCTACCTTACATTTTATTCAATTACTGGTACTTTTATCGCTCAAAAATACAAAGAAAAACAGGGAATCTGACTGGGAGCGGGGTCGCCTCTCCACAGATCTGACCTGTAACATGGCCCGGTTATGATAGAATGTTTTAATGCCACACTGCGAAACATTCCAGACAAAAAATACCATCTACTTGCAGAGAAGCATTTTATTTTTTGCTCTATTGTTGCTACAAAGTCAACTCAACCCAAAAAGCAGGTCTCTTCACAAAAGCCCAATAGGAGTTTAACCTGGAGCGGACGTGAGGAGACGGACTGAGCTCATTTCCTGCAGAGTAAAAAAAAAAAAGAGGAAATGCATTCTGGGAGTGGGGCAGTACTTCATGTTTCCTAGTGAGTACAGAACACACAGAGTACTCCCGGAGTTTATAAAAGACACAAAGAACATGCGGGACTTGGACTTGGACCACCACCCCTGCAAATGTCAAGGTGGTGATCTTGAAGGATATTTTCGCACATTTTACGGGCTGGAATTTAGAGGTTTCCAGGTCTAACCCAGGGCAATATCAGGTTTAAGTTAGGGCTAAGCATGGTCTAAAATTTGACTAAACCAGGCGTAAATCAGATTAAACTATGACTGATTTTCTTCTGTGTTAATTATTAGTTTAGAACTACCTAATCCAGTGGAAACCTGAACATGCAAACTTCCTGCAGAAAGGCCTGTCCCAGAATCAGAACCAGAACCTTCTTGCAGTGAGGAAAGCACTAACCACTGCGCCATCATGCTGCCATAACACCACCCAACCAGACTTTTTTATATAAATGGACATAACTAACCCGCGAGCCGCCTTGTTCCAAAAAATAAGTGAACATGGGGGCGATTCTGGCTCCATAGACATAGACATAAAATTCTATGTCTATGAAATTCATGTTCCAGGTTTACTCTGTATTGTTCAAAAATATAAAAAATAAAAATAGAATAAAATAAAATTGTAAAACTAAATCTACGCAGAAAAGTCAATGTATTTGTCCTTGTCCTTAATTGATAGATTGTAAAGCTGGATAAGCTCTAGGGACAAAAGATTTTCCCAATCTGTCAATTCTGCAATTAACTGCCCTCAGCCTCCAACTGAACAGACTCTTCTGATTGAGTGTTGTAGAGTGGATGTTCCTTATTGTCCAGGATGGCAAGCAGTTTGTTGAGAGATCTGACATCTACCACTGTAGTGAAGTACTCATCAACCATCAACTCAGGCTCCAAGTGGCTTGATACAGATATTGATACAGCCTCAAATATTCATATTAAGCCGCTCTACATGATCCTGGTGTTTTAAATTCACTATTTTGTACGTATGGACCTGTCTCCAAAGTCGCTTCTATGACCGCTAGCCTCCTTGAGCTTCATTTGACTGAAGCCGAGCGCTTAATCCGCCCGTTTAAACACTCTGCGGTGTCGACACATGAAGATTCTGTGCATTTTCCCTCAGTTTGCGCAGTGAAGCTCTGCGTGATCAGCGAGTGGTCATTACGCTCGTCGTCGCTAATGTGGAACGTGGGCTCGGGTCGGACCACAGGACCAGAGGACATCGTGTAAATACGCTTCTGCTCGCATCATACGGGTCACGGAGTTGCGGGCGAATTAAGAAAAAGTGGACTGAGTCACGGTTTGAAGGGTCATTCTGAAAAATAAACAGCATCCAAACCTTTTTTACAGTTTCATATGTTGAAGTTACTCTGTCACATTTGACAGCAAAAGAAAAGTTTGTGTCGTGTCTTTTTAATATCACGTCTGTGCCTGGTCCACTGCTCGGGTTTCCAAACACAACATGATGGATGGTCTTTACACCTGACCACTACAGCTGGACTTCTCTTAACACACACCCAGCCTCTGATCAATACTCTGTCTGCAGCTGCCATCACTCAAAATCTTACCTTATGTGAACGTAGAGCTGGGCCAAAAATAATATCTCCATTATCTCTATTTTTTTAAAGGTCCAATATTACACAAGTTGACTGCTGGAGTTGTGTTTTGTTTCACATGTTTAACTAATCCTTTATTATTTGTTGGCTGCAAAGCTCAGAATGCTTTTTTCCACCTTGTGATGTCACGCAGAGGTAGATTTCAAGTTAACAGCGGATTTTACCTTTAGTTCTGCAGAGACCGGTAATTCCAGGCCTGAAATGATCCAAATGATTCTAGTGAGGGTGTATGGAGTTTAACAAAACGGAGCACTTCCTGTATTACCACATCACAGTGTTTTCTGTTTGTGTTTCTCCAGATATGTTTGTGATGAGGAAACAGTAGAACATAAAATCAGTCTTTTGACTGCTTTTGAAGCTTCAAATGCAAAGGTTTTGATAAAGATTTGTGCTGAATTTTGACTGTTCAATCAACAGCTGTTTTTCTTTATACATTTTTGTTTGCTCAAACTACAAATACAGAAGTGTAGTGGAGTGGAAAGTACAGATTCCTGCTCTTAGATGTAGTAAAGTTAAAGTAAAAAGTACCCACATAAAAATGCACTTAAGTAAAGCACAGTTATCTAAACTTTATACAGTTCTGTTTCGTTATGTTCCATCATTGGTCTGGTGTCATTTCATCTTGTGAAGTGTGCGTCTTGTCCCACTCCTCATTAGCAGGAGTGGTAGTGATTATGAGCTGTATGCACCAAAGCACTTGTCTGTATGCATAGAAAACTGCTATTTTTAGTCGTATGTGTGGAAGCAGCAGTAGTACATGTCCTTTACAGATGCTGGAGGCGGTGTTTGTTCATTATGTCAGCATTGTGTAACCAGCCTCCAGGACAGGGGGTCTCAAACTGTGGTCCGCAAACCACTAATGCAAAACAGGTTCGTTTTATCCTGCAGATTTTCTTTGTACTTCTTTGTATTTCTGGTCCTATTTCAGACCAAATTGAGTGAACAATCTGGATTGGGAAAATGTTGTGGATGTGGTTTGGTCTCGGTTTGGTCTCGGTTTGGTCTCGGTTTAGTCTCGGTTTGGTCCAGGTTTAGTCCCGGTTTAGTCCCAGTTTAGTCCCGGTTTAGTCCCGGTTTAGTCCCAGCTAAGTCAAAGTTTAGTCCCAGCTAAAACCAGTCTAAACCCTGATTTAATCCTGATTTAAACCTTTAATCCTTGTTTTGTCTAAAAATTGGTCCTAGTTTTGTCGCTCCTGCGTTGGTTTTCTGTTATCTGCTAATGTTCCACTTAACAATGTCTATTTCTTCTGCGTGGCTCACAAACATGGGCTGTTTTTGCACCATTACAGATGAGAAATTCTTGTGTTGTCAAGGTGAGTTGACTTGACACAGACAGGAGCTATTGAAAGTGCTTCCTGTGATGAGAGCTTAAGCCTGGGCCTCCCTGCATTAACTAATGGATTCTCAGGGCACAGGTAACCAGACTAAACAATCTAAAACTGGACTGTGTTTTGGTGAGACCGGGTTTGGACTGAAGTAGAGCTGCCCAATTTTGGAAACAAAGTGATTCTTTGGACAAATATTGTGATTAGGTTTGCAATACATCTTTAAAACGTTCAGAGTGCACATTGGAAAATAATTCAAATATGGCTAAATGAAACAAAACAACTCACAAATCTCCATTTTCCTCCTTTCTGCCATCAATAATCCATAAACAGGGCCATGCTCTGAAAATGGAGCCTGCATGGCAATTTAAAAACTACTTGTGTCATATATTTGTAGATTTTTTAAAGCTTTATATATTATATTTTAATAATATGTTGACCAGCTTTCAAGAAATGTTGATTTTCAGGGGGTAATGGTTATTAAAGAGGACATGTTATCTGAGTGAAAATGCGGTCATTTTCACTGACAACTTTTCTGCAAAAGATGAAGGTTTTGTCACATAATTGTATTTAGCATATCACATCATATATCAATGTCTGCACTTAAACCTTTCATTTCTTGTATTTTTTTTCATTTTCCTTTATATTAAGGGGTCAAACTAAACGTTATCAACACACGTGACACTACATTACTACTACACTACTACTACTATACTACTGCACTACTACTATTTCTTTTTTTAATGAAATGTATGGTTTTCTATTAACTTCACACTTCAGATTATAAATCAACAGAGTCGTCTTAAAGTATAAAATGAAAACTGTGTTGCAAAATACATTAGATTAGCGTTTACTGGCTTTACTTTTTTAAAAGTTTTGACTTGTTATTTCCTATTTTTCACACTTGGTCACACATGTAACACACACATTATGTTCTTGTTAGTTTTGGTTATTCACATACATTTCTATTTTAGTTTAATAAAGTACAAATTGATGTAGTATTTAAAATATTTTTCATTATTTTGTCCTCTCAAAGTTCAGTTTTGCACTACACGTGACACACACACTTGCCTTGGTATCTCTAAGAAAACATACAAAAAGCTAAACTACTTATAACTGCTGACAGAGCGAACCTAAGATAAAATGAATATCTTATAATTTATAAGATTTCCATTAATGCCTAAGCTTGAAGCCAGGAAGAACAACATAATGGTAGTGTGAATGTCACACACGTGACGGGAGAATTGCCCAATACACACATGCTTACTGCTGATCACAATTAAAAAGTAAAAACCATGTATTAGAACTGAAGACCATCAGATCATTGACAATTTTAATAGAGTAAAAGCTTTATATATAGTGCAAAGCAGTGGTTTTTTCTCGATGGTTTTTAAACAGATTGATAGTGACAGATGTGAAAACCCCCCGGGCACAATATCACACCTTTGCCTCCATCAAAACCACAGCCAGAGACAGCAGCATCTCAACTAAACTGGAAATGTGGAATTTTACGTAAGAATGAGAAAAACTTGAACAAAATGTGTTTATTCTCAAGGAAAATAAAGTAGATTTTACCATTTATTCATTATATTGAGTCACAAATAATGTGTTGTATGCCTTGGTCCAGTCCCTTGGTCCAGTCCCTTGGTCCAGTCCCTTGGTCCAGTCCCTTGGTCCAGTCCCTTGGTCCAGTCCCTTGGTCCAGTCCCTTGGTCCAGTCCCTTGGTCCAGTCCCTTGGTCCAGTCCCTTGGTCCAGTCCCTTGGTCCAGTCCCTTGGTCCAGTCCCTTGGTCCAGTCCCTTGGTCCAGTCCCTTGGTCCAGTCCCTTGGTCCAGTCCCTTGGTCCAGTCCCTTGGTCCAGTCCCTTGGTCCAGTCCCTTGGTCCAGTCCCTTGGTCCAGTCCCTTGGTCCAGTCCCTTGGTCCAGTCCCTTGGTCCAGTCCCTTGGTCCAGTCCCTTGGTCCAGTCCCTTGGTCCAGTCCTGATGATTTTAATCCCAGTTTAGACCTGGTTTCAAGCACGGCTCACTCCTGTTCCTGGTTTATATCCCATTTGCAGATCATTTGCTTTACTGACTGAACCTAAAGAGATCAAATCTCTATTTCCAATTTGATGTCAGTCCCCGTCCATATAAACTGCTAATCAAAACTAAAATCTATATCGAGTCATTTAATGGCAGCGCGTCATGTTTTCAAATAGACATTTAAGCCTATAAATGGCGTGAGCCCCCACACACTGCAGTGATTGTAATTACAGA
>KN490853.1:0-29434 GCA_000787155.1 Scartelaos histophorus | reverse complement strand
CTGCTGAACAGTGCACAGTGTGTAATCATGAGGATAAAACCAGGAACTCAACAACAGAGGCAGCCTTCAAAACATTCAGGAAAGAATAAAACAGCATGAGGTCACATTTTATATGCACTTACAAAGACACAAATACTACATTGTTTAGGAGTAGTTGGCGTTGCAACGTTTAAGGATTAAAGGATAGAGATTCTAAGGGTGGTTTGAAGTAATCCAGCAACTTTTCCTCAAGTAAGAGTACCATTACTGAAGAATGCAAACAATAGCTCTGTCACAATACCCAATTCTGAAGCATGACATATTGCTACAGAGAAAATCCCAGTAAATCATTTTTAAATAGAAACAGTATGATTAAAAAGAAATGAGCCGCAACTAATAAATAGTAGAATGAAGCAATAACTGGCCACAGAAGTTATTTATTCGACCCTCCACAGCCATAATCTAATAATTTTGCAACTAAAATAACAAAAATCTCCCCATTATTGCAAAGACACTGCACATGATAAATAATGAGCCCCAAAATACACTGTTCCAGCTTTCATATAATGAAGCTGATATAGTAATTATCATGACAGACCAAAAATTACTCAACTAAAAGTGTGTGTTGCACAATATTTCAAAACTCTGATCTAACCATGCATCATGTGACCGTGCACCCCCCACTCAAGATAACAACTATTGCATACAGAGAAGAAAATGTAAACAGTATGTTAATTTTTAAGAAAAAGATTAAACTCACTCCCAAAACCCTCTCCACATGTTACTCTAAATCTTTTCTAAAATGCAACAAGATAACACATTTGAGATGTATACAGTACAGTACAATACAATACAGATGGTAGTGGTGATTTTCAGACGGCATCATGACATTCTATAGGCCAGTTCCCCAGTGTGGCATTAAACATGTGGATCTCCATGGGGATAAATTGGTTGCGTCAACAGGCAAAGTTGGACATCTGTGGTGAGACCAGACAGCTCACAGTAAGAATGCATGTTTAGTAAGAATTTATGATGACTAAAAACCTGTGAGGAAATGAATGCTACATAGATAAGAAAGTGGCTCATCCTACTACACATAAGTTACACACTTCTCCTTTAAATCTTGTAATTCACCTTGGTAATTTGATGTATAACACCATTTAGGTGTCAGCTGCTGCCCTGATGCGATGGGGCTCATTCTCCTCCCCTCATGTCAAAGCCAAATATGGAATGTTTTAACTCTTGGGAAATTCAGTCTCTGTGTGATGTTTTCAATCACTGTGTATTTTTGTTTCGTTAATGCTGGGAACAGTCACAGCTGATCATCCAGTGCCCTGAAACAGCAGCACTACCCTTATCAAATCCTGTCAAAATGACCCAAGTCCTCATTTATAATGGGAGGAAACCACTGCCAGCTTGACCGTGCTTTCTAACTACTTCAGACAGGCAACGCAAGGGTCAGCACTGGGTAATTTCGCCAAAGGACAAGTCCCTTAGCTTTTATTTTCAGTCCAAACTTTCCCAGAATAGGCAATCGCGCTGCTGTGTTTGTGTAAAAGCAGTGCTGGGAATAACACAGCATTCTAGTTTTTCACATGTGCATGGGACATAGGGGGCAAAGGTCAAGTTCACAAGAACATTGACACTATAGTAACAACATGTGTGCAGCCACGTTTTCTCATTAAAGGTTATTGTTTCCAAATGTTTCTTAAATTAATACAAAATCCTCTTTAAGACAAAAGTCAGTTTTACTATGATAACTTCAATAGTAAGAAAACAGCTCAAAAACATAATCAAAACTAGATATTTCACATATTCCTGAATCAATCCTTTTGGCTCCCAACCAGTAAATCTTAAGACATTATAGGTAAATTGAACTTAAAAAAAGGTGCAGAGGTGGAAGGTTTACTGCTTGCTCGTCTCCATGGAGATGTCAGTGCTTTGTCTGGAATGTTCCACAGCATGGCATAAACGTATCCATCTCCATGGAGACGAGCAGGTGGCACTACCAGGCCGAGTCAGAGGTCAGATGACTGGACTCCAAGGCATTTTAAGCAACACAAACACCTGCAACTGTAAAACGGCGACATGGATACGTTTAATGCCATACTGTGAAACATTCCAGGCCACCCCAAAAAACATCTTTAATGGAGACAAACGTTGCTGACCCTCCAAAAGAATGTTCCACAGTGCAGCTTTAACTTGAGACGCCACTGGAAAATGTCCAAAACGCGTGAAAAACTCGTGCGTAAAAGCTGCCCAAAAAAACCCGTGGATGTGATGATGATGTCGTTTGAATGGTTTGCACAACGCGTCTGGAAAGCTGCATTTGAGCAACCTGGGCCAAATGTTAAGACACTTACCGAGCAGCAGCAGCTTCACTTCCCTCGCCGCTTTTTCGCCATCCTCCCGTAAGTTTTTGTCAATCATTTTCGACCGCTCCGCCGCCGCCTTGTCTTCCTGACTGACCGTACAACCCATGGTTCCTAGTGCGCGCTTCAGGTCTGCGGTTAAGTGGAAAATACCCAAGAGAAAAAAAAAAGGATAAAACGGACCAAAGGACTCGGGTAGCCCTGTTTCTCTGGTCAAACGCAGATGAGCTTGAAGTTGTCGAGTTTAGAGGCGACAACTTCCCTTTTCCAAGCGCGTCAAACTAACGTGACAAAATCCGCTCCTCCGAGGCAGCGCACGAAAAGCGGTTCAGTCCAGCGATGTGAGACTGATTTTTAACCCAGAAAAGGTACGTGGTAGAAAGGTAAAATCAGTCAGAAAGCCCGCATTGGTCCTCTCCAAGTGGTTCAAAGTTGTCCAATGCGTTAAACGTTCACAAAATGACAGAAAGTTAAAATAAAAGCTGTAGGTTATGGAGACAGGGGAAGCGCAAAAAGTTATAAAGTATCCAAAAATATATAAGAAGCAAAATGACATTCACGATCAAATAAACTCGTCCCGCGGTGGTCTGCTTGGCTCGTTAAAGTCCGCACGTCTGCTGGCGCATTCTTGGAGATTTCTCACGTTTGAAGCCACACCCGGAGCAGCCAGAAGTTCCCCTCTACAGGACACGGCTCTCTTTACTGTGAGCCGACACTGTCACCTCCTTTCAACCCCACCGCCCACTTTCCCTCCGTTGCATTATGGGAAATGTAGTTCGGCTTTATAAAGTAAATGAATTTGGTTGAACTTTGGATCATTCTTTACGCAAACGCGAATCTTTGTTATCCGTGATGTATTTTCCACGATTAGTTATGAATCAGAATGTTTAGTTTTTAGCCTTTAATCATAATTGGATCACGTTGGGGTCATTTAAAAACCACTACAGTGTCGCCATCTTGTGGAAGATGAAGTAATTACATCTTGCTCTATGGAAAAATCAAGGCAGATAAATTTGAGAAAAGCTGAGCGGTTTTCAGATCCTAATATTATACGCAGAAGTAATAATAGAACTGATAAACTTACAAGTAAGAAAAGACCTACAAAAGAGCTCGTTCAGGAGTAAAATGGATGGAGTAGTTAAAAAAAAATAAAATTCAACCAGCCTACAGTGTTGTATATTATTAAATATGACTAAATATGCAGAATCTTAAGTTAAGCAGGTGTGAATGAAACAAAATAAAACATTTATCTAAAATCTATGTTAAAACAGCGTAACACGTGCCTTTTATTTGAACTCATCACACATTTTTGCATTTTTTTTCTCATGTGTTTTCTTTTTCATTTTCTTTTTCAAATTTGGCATTATAATTAAAACTATTCCACCTAAAGTCCCTAAAACCTTAACAAGAACGTAACATAAGTTTACTGAATGAGGGTCTGCAGATTGTATTGCTCCACAGTGTAGCATCAACTATATAGAAATTTATTTAGTTTTGGATTAGGATTAATACTGCTCAAAAATACCTTGTAAAACATGTATTATTATTATTATTGTGCTTGAACTTGCCTTTCCTTAAATCTGACTTGTAACTTGACCCGGTTGCGCAATTTTCTCAACCACTTGGCTTGATATGCTGTGAAATACGCAGGTTACACAGTGAATCTTTAAGGTTTATCCTCATAATTATCTCCATTAATATAAATTTATTTTCTTTTTTTTATCTTGGACATATATAAACACATAAAGAAGCAGTAGCAATTCATCCGTTAAATTAAAGAAACATTATGACAGATTTAATGTTATCTCATTATCTTTATTGCAACATTGCTTACATTACAATGACTGCCAGCAACATATTAAAATATACAGTATAGATACCAGAAAATAGACATGAATCGAAGAGGGACAAAAAGGTTTAAAAGCACTTTGAAAATGATTACATTGATACTTGACCCTGGACTACACTCTGGAGACTATTTACAATATATAAACTAGATATGCATATCCATATAAAGGGTATCTGTACAATATTTATAAGTGCTGGCTGATCTTAATACTGTCACACACATAGGGTCAGTACAATGCAGAGGACTAGTCGTATTAGCCACTTAAGTTGTGCCTTATCGTTTAGTTTACGGTGTAAGAGGTTTTTATGCAGCTGTACTTCTTATATAACACACAAACATACAATCCACATAGGGAGACATTGCATTGTTCAGATACACGGGATGGTTATGGTACATTTTAGACATTTTTCTGCATAACATTGAAATATATGGACGCACAATGAAAGGCAAGAGGTTAAAACTGAAACAAAAAAACAACACTCTCTACTGGTATAGAAATAATTATGTTACAGTTTCTCACAATAGCTTTTTTGTGGCTAAGAATTGTGTGTGTCAGACATTCATTCATAAAACTTTAAGAATTATTTTTAAAGTTTCCTAGTACTACTGCAAATAGTACTGTTTAATGGATAAGTGAAGTGTGTGTCACAACATTCTATAGGCCAATATTAATTCATACAGATGAGGGGCAATGAATTTATATTGTTTAATAGGGTTTAGTCATTAACTAAAAATACCAGGTTCAACATTTTTGGATATTTCAAAAAGTAAAATGTTATCAAGAGGGAAATAAGGCTTATTCCCCTCATTTGGACATATCACATCAACACAATCTAGAATCTGAAAAACACCATTTAATTTTTATTAAAATGGGGCCCATGGATCTCTTAACATTCATGCCTGTGTTACTCAAACCAACCAATGCAAATTTAGTCTAAAATGTCGTCTAAAATGTAGTCTAGGTTGCATGTTTTCAAAATCATCATTTAAATGTTTAATATTTAAAATAATTTGCTAGTAATACACAGATTTGCAGAGCTAATCCATGTTGGAAGTTAGGATAACTGAGCAAACTCAAAGCAATATTGACAAAGATGAACAAAATTGTGATCAGATAGAAAAACTGCAATAAAATTTGACTTATTTTTAGTTTTGAAACATATACAATAATTATAAATACAGTGGGTTAGCAGCATGACACCTTGTTTAGCCACTACAATCTGTGCTTTCTAAATGTTTTATTATTGCTTTATCCTGTAATTAGCAGCAGAATGGTTAATGTATAAAGTTAATGTATAAAATATTACCCTATATGTTGCAATGATAGGCCCATATAATGCTTCATTTACAGATCCTAATTACAATTATTCACCGTAAAACCACAACTTTCAACTTATTTAGTCGTAAAGCTAATGGTATTATTGCTATATCACTTCTTAGCAGCCATTTTTTTTTTTTTTGCAGCTTACCAAAGCAAAAAAATTGTCGTGTCTTGACTCTCAAAATGATTTTAATTCCTATTATGTTGGCAATTGTGATAAACTGTAAAATCTTAAAATATGGGGAAAGACATCAGCTACACTAAATATCTAATACTACAACTATAAGACAAGTGAAGACAGAAATTGCAACATAAAAGTCATTTACAAATATCTTCCATATCTTGCGTTACGTCGATTTTTAAAAGAATATAGAATCTATCGACAGTGTGTTATATATTTCTGATCAGTACAGGTCCATATAGTACAATACAAATGCATATAATTTGTACACTCGTTCACATACACCGAAGAAAGATTTTCTCATTTAAAAACACTATACCTAACTACAGTACTCATGTAGGGCACTAGGGGGCACTGGCACGCACATACACACAAGCTAAAAAGTCATGTTATTTCAAGTTTCCAGAAGAAGACATCCATCATAATAATACATTGTTGCTTTAGTTTCAATGACGTATTTAATGTGCTATTTTACGATTAAATATTGTGAATTTTAAAGTACAATATTGTTGCTTGTCGTCACGGTAACGGCTACAGGAGACTTGTAAATTGTGCTTGTAAATAATATTGCTAATATTACTTAAGCAGCCATGTTACCTTTGTGTTATTATACTTTTTATAACTTCAATTCAGGTTTGTGCTCAGTTTTATATACATCCATCAATACTGCGATTCAACCCTGTGTACTTAAAGCCGCACTATGCAACTTTTCTGGAGTTTTTTACTTGGAAATGTTAATGCTTCACCTGGAATATTCCACTCTATGACTTTATTTAACCTCCCTCCAGAAAAGTGACATAATGCGTCTTTATATAATGGTCCAAATCTAACGAATAAGAGACGGAAAAATGTGTCTCTAAAGCAAATGGCAGTGTAGTCGTAGCTAAACCTGTGCTTCTGATTTCTGATTAATGCTAAAATTCTCAACTGGAGTGTGAAGGACCAAACTGGGGAATGTTTTTAGCGGGTTGTATAGATTAATCACAACCATTTTTGCTGTAAAGATAAAGTATATTGTAGAAGATACTGACTCCAACCACATGATGATTCCTATTATCAATCCAAACACAATATTCTTAGCTGTGATTGGTCAAAAATCCTCAAAATGTCTCCTAAACAGCTTAGATGCAGGTTTTAGACCAAGTTTCTTAGTCTTGATAATACTGTAAAACTACTGCTGCACAGATCCAGCCATTTCAATGCTGATATCGATACTATGACTAAGTATCGGCCAGTATTTGATATTAACTAATACCAGAGAAGGGTTTGAAAATGGCCTTTTTTCTCTCAAAACATATAATATTTAACACATTTAATCCAGTTGTATTCTTATTTATCCTGCAAGTAACTACAAAACAGCATTTTGACAGACATTTTGAGTCAGTAAATAAGATATCGGCTATATTTACTGATATAATGGAACATATATCATATTATGGAGTATAGTATTAGTGCATCCCTAATCAAAACCTCATTATATAATTTCTCCCATTGTCAAAATATAGAAAAGGGAAATATTTGAGCTGTCAAATACTTCAAAAACTGTCAGCTACGTGGTTCTAGCTCAAAAATCCCTTTGACGTTACCTCTATTAGATCTGGCCTTAATAGAAATCTTTCAGTATAGAGATAAAATACATTTTTAACTTCCATATTAATAATGATCTTGGCTCTATGCTGCCCTCTTGTGGCTGGAGCTTGGAAAAATCAAATAAAAAATGAAGGAAAATCTGTAAAAAATTGTTCAAATCCCAATTATTATCTAAAACGTTTGATCCGTACGTAACACCAGTTGAAAATCTCTGCTTTAACCTTTCAAAATGAGATGAGGTTTTTGCGTACCATTTACCACAAAACATACACACTTACACATACATCGACACAACCAGCGACAACACTTCTGTCTCAATACTATTATAAATCCTTAAAGTCCCTTCCGTACTGCATCTTCTGAGGTTAACTTCACGTAGAGATGAGTAAAAATAGATATCTCGATTAGATTTTTATTATAAGGTAGGAATGTTATGGTAAAAATAATGCTTTTGCCGCCTGCAGTGCGTCACGTGCTGCTCAGAGGTGAATAGAATAGACCTGTTAGTAAAATAGCCGTTTCCTCTTATCTGTGCGTTAGAGTTGATATGGTTTATATGAATAACTTAAAACGATAACTAGAAAGACCTCCGCCAAGGCATCGCAGTCCTTTTTGAATCTACAAAGTCCCAACCAGGAAGAACATTACAACTACAATACAGGGAGCCCCATTTGCAATCTACAGTACTGTAATATTCTGCGTATTGCTTTATAATAAAACCAGTTACTTTCTGTGGGTCCAGCTTCACTCCTCACAAAACTGTTCTCACCTTTTGTCCATTTTTGATAAATACTGACGACTGTAGACCAAGAAGAACTGAAATAAACCAGATCTAACCAAAGACTAAACCAGGACTCATCAATTATTTGTCCCACATGTAACTTTAAGATACAGTTGACACATTTTCCTGTTAACAACTGTACAAAATGGATCCCTGCAGTGCAACAAACTAACAACATCATCCAGTTCATAGAGTTAACCCGTGCGGGACTAATATCATTCCTGATCTGTGGACTTTGCAATCAGATCTTATATTGCAATGATAACAATTTCAGATTCTAACCAAAATTCTTCCCACATACTGTATATCCCTGTGCTATTAAAGGTGCACTGTGTAACTTCCTGGTGGATAGTATGTTATTGCTTTAGCTAGAATGTTCCACGATACGGCATTTAACTTATTTCCATAGGTGACAGAACTTTGATATCGAGACAAACCTTGTCACAGTAAAAGTGCATGTTTTCTCAGTAATAAAAACATTTGCAATTGAATACATGCAATAGTAATAGTAGTAATAGTAGTAGTAGTAGTAGTTGTAGTAGTAGTAGTACTGTAGTTTAGTGGTATATACTGTGGAACATTCCAAGCAAAGCAATAATCTCCTTGGAGACCGTCATAAAAGTTACACCTTTTTGTGCTTTTTTAGCATCTCATCAAAACACATGATACTGTCTCTTCCAGGCAAACTAACAAACAAACCTTGACATAAATTTCTTGACGGAGGTGAGGAAAAAATAGATATGAAAATAATAAATCAAAAAGTTATTTGAAGTTACTGGTACGACTCAAACCAATCCCGATCTGAGCAGTTGGCAATAAAAGCTTCTTGTAAAATAGACACACAAACGTATAAGCAGTCAGTATGGGACTCTGTCTGAAAGGCACAGCCTCCTCTCCTCTGAATAACTTTGAACCTGGCCTGTGCAGTTTTGGCAGGACGGGGCTTTTTTCCAACAGCAGACACAACCAAAAAGACACGAACATGAAATCCACACGTTTTTGTTTCTACATAAATTCAATAGTAAAAAAAAAACCCTGAAGGAGAGACTGGTCTAGTGGGCGCTGCTGGCTTTGCTCGACCCTGAAGTCCAGTCGATGATGATAAAGCTCAGACTCATGATCATGAACAAGAAGCCCAGACCAGCAAAACACGCCGCCTGCAGAGGGAAAAGGGAGGAAGAGAGATAAGGTAAGTACACTTTATATATACTTTATTATCCATACTTCAATACTGCGTTTATAGAGCAAAGATGAAGATGATTCTGAAATAAACGGATTCAGATTCTGGATTCAGGAGCAGCAAGTGACACAGTGCAGGACTTGGGCAGTACTATATCATTATTATTATAACATTATTTTATTACCATTAGTACATTTGTCTAGTAATATATTGTACTTTATCTGGTAAGGATAAATGTTACAGTATTATTTATGCACCACACTCATAATTTCCTTTCTTTTGGCTCTAACATGACATAGAACTCGTTAATTTCCTGCAAGTATCAACCACGATTTCTGCCATTTAGCTTCGTTATATTTAAACATAATTTAGAAATGAGCATGTGGTTTGCCAGCGTAACAGAAGGTTGGCAGATCAAACTGTGCCGTCATCGTGCTGTAACCGAGTCCTTAGGCGTGACCATGTAGTGTCTAAATGTCTTATTCTGATTTGTTTTGTAAGACTTTTTGCCATGAATGACTATATTTCACGTTCAGGGTTTAGGTATATTTCCCAGAACCAAACGCTGGCCTGTTCGGACCAGAGCGCATACTGTTGTTGTGTCCTTGAGCGCTCAGCAAATGAACCCAATCTGTCAAATCGGCAAGACATCAAATAACTACAGCCGCTCCAATGAAACGGACAGATAACTGCTCTAATTAACTGTACTGTACAAATAGTATACGTGACTCTGTTCATGTTCTTACCAGTATTTTGGGAGGTGAACGCAGAGGTTCCTCTTCTTTGGGTACGATGCGAATATAGAAAACGGCAGGGAAAATAAATATGAGGCACGGGGCGGAGGTAGCACCTGCAGAAATACAAATACATGAACATTATTATTCAATATTGTACTAATTATGTGGGATCGGACGCAACCCTGCAGACCTTGGATTGCGAAACAAAGTCCTTTTCTTTTATCAAACCAAAATCCCGAGTTTGTGTTTGAGGAACCCTGCCATTTTTTAAACTTTTTTGTGCAGGCAGAAAAAACATTGAACTTTGTGCCAGTTTAGTTTTATGTGGATAGATCCAGTCATGGCATGAGAGATTAACCATAACAAGGACAAAACATGTACTTTTTAACAGCAAAAAGGCTCATTCTAGCATCAAATTCTGACCTGTTCTGACCCGATTTTAATTTTAATCTATAAACATTGTATAATATTGTGAAGTAACATGAATAAAGAAAGCAATGTCCTTAAATAGAAGCCTCACCTATGACTCCAAAGATGCCCAGGATGTTGGGTGCAAAGATGACCAGCAGGTTAATAAAGGTGAGCAGGACTAAGGCTATGGCTACGTGACGAGGCCAGTTAAACGTCTTATTGGGAAACATCATCTGCTGGATCGCTCTCCGAACCTGGGAACAAAAGAAAATATATTCGTTTCTTTTGGTATTTAGTGATAAACTATTAGACACAATTCAGGATTTTATTGTATAACACTGTTAATCCTTTTTTATAATAGGGTTCTATCATAATTAGCTTCTAAGCTGATTTATTTCCTGTTCAAAACTGAATGAAACTAATGCCTTGAATGCAGGACAATGCAGAAAACTCAAACATGCATGACTCAATTAAAAAACAAGTATGTTTGAGTATGACTGTATTAATAGTGAGGTAGAATCATTATAACATGGTTTAAAGATCATAAATGTCACCATATATATTGCGTAACGTGTTCACAGTAAATGTACATTACCGGGAATAGCACGATGGGCACGGTGAGGGTGACAGCTGTGAGCACAGCCACTCGCACACACAGGATCAGAGTGTCGTACGGGTCAATGCGACTGTACGTGTGCAGCAGCTCCGCCTCCACCTCACCTGAGAACACACAAAGTCAGTACCTATAGTGTGTAGTGTGCAAAAGGAAAAAAGTGATTACTGTCCACAGAAAGAGAAAACGAGTTTCACTATATGCCAGAATTATTTTATGCTGCAGAAATGAAATGCCTCAAGTAAAAGTGCAACACCACAGTAAAAACTCCAACAGTGCTGATAAACAACACCTCCACATTGTGACATTTACTTTACGAAGAGGCATGAACGTGTGTGGGACACCAAAGACATTTAACTGCATATGTTCTTTTTACATAATAAGGCCATTTTATCTATTAACATTTCCAACAATCCAACAAGCGTCGCCTGGTTACATATTTTTTTAGATCAAAATGAAAGGTCAACAGCTTTTAATGTTATGTACCCACATATTTTTTTAGATCAAAATGAAAGGTTATGTGCCTAAAATTGTAACACGGATTATCATTTTTCTTCATTGCTTGTTCCTCTTCCTGGAATGCATCGTCCATAGAATAATTTACATAATAATAAAGCTCATGGCCATCACACTTCACGATGACCTTTAGAGCTCAAATGTCCTGTGGTAGTGCTACCGTATGACCACTAGAGGGTGTGCATGGTTCAGAAACACATATAAATGTTACATAGTTTAAAAGGCCAGGAGTTAAACTTACCATAAAAAGTGAGGTATCCAAACAGAGCAGCCAGGAAATACATAATGTACATGACGGCTATGGAGATGTTAGCTACATGCTGCATCTTCTTCTTTGTGGCGCTGAAATCACAACATGTCACCATTATGTGTTAAGCTGATTAGTCCATTTGTATTTGTAAGTGAATAATACGACAGCCAGATCACCATAATTATCCATAAGGACAACCATGTTTAAAATAATGCACTTGAATTATGTGTTTTATCCAACAATTTAACTTTAATATCCAAAATGCCAAAATTAGTTCACAAGCAAACGTGGTCCAGTGCACAATGCAGGGTTGAACCATGCTGAACCAGACAAGCAGAAAAAGTGCAATGTGTTTGAACATAAAGTGGAAGCGGTGCATGTGCCTTGGTTACAATCAGCCAAGCACTAAGTACCAGCACGGCTTTACCTGGATACCACTACAGACTCTTCCTCAAAGGAGAAAGGAGGAGTTCCACCATTTTAAACATACTTGCGCAGCTCTGTGTAGATGGGCAGCACCTCGGGGTGACACACAAAGGCAAAGGCCAGGATAGGGATGGTGTAGGCCGTCTGGAAATCAATCAACAACATATTATCGACAATCAACAACGTTATTAGGACACAGACATTTCTAACATATGATTATAGTATAGATGGGATAAAATACACGATTATTCTAACAGTAGGCTTGTCAATATATAGCATTTTTAAGTATTTTGTAACTAATTAATAAATAAACGGAAATTTGAAGCGCATTGTATAACCCCATGACAATTTTTCAGCAAATTATACTATGGGGGGTTCTACATGTACTCTATGGCAGACTGTTTCTGTAGTTACCATGGTGACACGATGCTCAATGACAAACAGAAAAATAGTTTCCTAATGCTAGCTTGTGGCTGTAATGGTATTTGAGAGGGACTTATTTAGTAGCACCTGTCGTAGTTTCAGTTCTTCGAGGTCATATTGTGTTAAAACAACTGAAATTAAAGTCTAACAAAGCCTCAGACAGAGCAGTGTCTACAGTTAGCATGTTGATGATATCAGCTGCAACGCATATATAGTATAATACAAACCCATACATTCAAAATGACTAAGTATGAAGCGGAATAAAGGTAAAATATAATTACAGAAAAGAAAAATAGCAAAAGCATATCTGGAGTCTGGAACAAGGTTGAACTGAAATTGAGTCACAGAGATATAAATAACTGCATGATTCAAACTGCATGCATTAAACTTGTACATTAACAGAATTTATTTATAAGCGTAAGTGTTTTATTGCTGAAACCTTGAGTATCCACGAAGGTGCCAAATAAAAAAAACATATAAAGTATATTAATGTTACTTATTCAACCGTGTACAGCTCACATTTTGTCACACTGGTCCAAATAAGGGTACATGAGATAAAAAATACAGTGATAAAACTAAATGTTCTTCCTCTAATGTATTTAACTATAAGTAATCCTGCCTGGTCTAACAAACGGGTCGCCATGGATACAGCCGTGGGACGTCCCAAACCGAGACCCCACATTGATGCACACTCACACCAATCACACAGGGCTAATTGTTCCTCTGTGATTAACTAAGTCTGGAGAAAGACCAGCTGGACAAAGTGCTCGGCTCCAGACGGGAGGGAATGCCACTGGACACAGGGGCCGCCACGATGGTAATATATATATTAAACTTAAAGGGGCACTGCGCAGCTTTTCTAGAGGGTTCGCTACCTGCTTGTCTCCGTAGAGATGTTATCGCTTGCCCTGTAATGTGTCGTGGTATGACATTAAATGTATTTTCTAGCATTTACTCATTACGGGTGTTTCTATTGCTGAAAAATACAATCATTCGTTCTGTGAATAGGGGCGTCTCTCCACAGATCTTCGCTAGAAATCAAGAAATACTTCACTTTTAATGTTGGAAATGGTATTCTATTGTCTAAATAAAGTGTGTGAGTCTTTTTAGCTGACAAGTATCATCTACTATCGCAGTGTAAATGAATGAACTTTGTGAGTAATTACAGAGATATTCATTATGAACGAGGTTAACAAGTGTGCAATGTGACACTTGAAATTCCCAAATTCTCACCTGTCGTCCAGCTCAGTTTTAAACTACACATAATGATTTTAGATAAAAAATGTGAACGAAATTACTTTGATGAATACAAGTAGATTTTTTTTTTTTTTTAAAGCTTTGACTTGCAGATATCGGGTCGTATTCAAGATCATTCCACCATTTGTGTGATAAATTACTTTGTGGAGGTCTCAGTTTAAATCAACACATTCAATAAGTACTGAGCATTTTAACTGCACAACGTCTTTTTGCAATAAATAGAAAAATAGTCACCTTAATAACTCCACTTGAACATGCTTAAATGCTCTAAATGCTTAAAAATAAGGAGATTCTTGCTGCTAGAGTAGAATGCTTTGAATTATTTGCCATCCACTGGTTATAAAGGTACATACACAGACATTAGCAGCAGTATAAATGAGCCACGCGTATAATAACTCACTTGAGAGTTGAGGTTGGCCATTTTGGGGATACAGGTGTCGTCCTCCTCCCCTCCCGGATCTGTAGTGTTCATAATGGGGGTGTGAGCTGTGCCGTTAAAAGCAAACTCCGTGAAGGGGCAAGGGAGGTTGAACTTCTTATATATAACCTGAAAATACATTAGTTGTAATATTAAAAATCTCACAGTACAAATTCGTTTAAATTACAAATGGACATAATAAGGGATCAGCGCTGGTGAGTATTATCATCCAAAAAGCAAAATATGAATGAAATCCTAATGACGAACAAAAATGCACTATTTATCTAAGTGTCTTATCTTGCTCTTGCGAACCCAATCCCGTTATTTCAATGATTTTTAAGAGCTACAAATGAAAGCCGCGTATCATGACTGCAGGCTTTTAAAAAAAACAAGGGAATAGCATGAGGTATCCCAACGCTGCTTGCGGCTGAAACTAGGTCAGAGTCTGCAGTGGTCCAACAGCAAAGGTCAGACAGCGAGGGAGTAGAGAAAGGTTAAACCCAGTGTCATTTGTATTACTCTAGTCTGTTGCTAAGGCCGAAGCTAAAGCTAGAGTGATGGAGCTTACCGCAATGAGAAAGAACACCATACAACTCAAGGAGAAGCCGCTGGTGTATCCAAGGTAACCTAGAACAGAAAGTGAAAGAATGTTCTAAAGATGCACTATGGCGCTTTTCTGGCAGGCGATATTGCTTTGCCTGGAAAGTTTCACAGTATGGCATTAAACATACAGTATACGAGACCTGTGGCGACGCTTCGATGCCATAATACGTAACATTCCAGGCAAAGCAAGAACATCTCCATGGAGACAAACAGATGGTATCAGAAAAGTGACATCGTGCACCTTTACACTGCATAGTACATTATCACTTGTGTTTTAGAAAAGGAGAAAAACTATCAAAAGTTTTTAATTACACACTCATTACAAGTCATGTTATAAGCTTAAAGATGCAAAATATCCAAGGCACTCACCGGTTGAAATAAAACGCCTTCATTAATTTACGGCATGTCAAAATGGACAACTTTAAAAGTCCCGATGCATTTCAGCCTATGGCTTTTCTTCAGGGGACAAACAGAATTCTGAGTGAACCATGTGAGTTAAATACAAGAAACCACCAACAGGGCGGCTCCACCTGGAAGAGAAGATGTGGAGACTCACCTGTGGACACTACCAAGACACTCCACAAGAGGGCAGTGTTAGAACCATGTGAGATCAAGGATATATTAAATCTATAAACATGCCGTAAATTAATTCTGGATCAATCTGTCCTCATCCTGTTAAATTAGTAGTTTCCTTCTGCCAATAGCCTTGAGATCTACAACCTTATTGGCAGTGGACTCGTCCTGGCCATCTATGCCTGTCCGTCCATGGGAGTGGATCTCTCCTTCACTGTGGTTCTCCTCGAGGTTTCTCGGTTTTTTCCCACTGGGTTTTTTCGAGTTTTTCCTTGCCGAAGAAGGAGGGTCTAAGGACAGGAGATGCTGGGACAATTATCCATTTGCCTGTTTGTTGTTGGACATTCTGTATTTTTGAATTATTAATTAATTATTATTATGTATATATTTTTTCTTATTCTGCTTCATTCTCTGACATCTTTGTTTGCTAATTTAACAATTTTGTGAAGCCCGCCAAGATAACTGTTTGAATGTATGGGTTTGTTTGGGCTATACAAAAATAAATTGAATTGAATTGAATTAATAAAGGCATTTTATTTCAACAGGTGAGTGCCTTGGATTTTTTGCATCTTTAAACTGACTTCCCTTTCCCAAAGAGCACCGCTGTGTTTTTTCTACTGTGTATTATCCTCTGGAGGTGGAGGAATCGCTCCTTTTGAAACTTTTTATACTCATGTTATAAGCTGTTACCTCAAAAATGTGCCTCGAATTATTTTTTGTTTCATTTAGACGTGCTTATTATTAGTCTGTCCACAGCTCCAAAGCTCTGTTCCACCTTGTGATGTAATAATTAGTAGTCATTAGTAGGTTTTCACGTTAACAACTACCTTTTATCTTTGGCAATCTGGCAATTCCAGGTCTGAAATCATCCAAATGATTCTGGTGAAGGTGTATGGAGTTTAAAAACACATTGGAGCACTTAGTATTTTATCACATTACATCACAAGGTGGAGCAGAATGTTTTAAATGTGTGTTAAACATGTGTAAATGAAACAAAACAATCTTAGGTATATTTGTGATGAGGAAACTTTATAACAGAGCAGAAAATAGCGTAATATGGGTGTTTTAAAATATATAACCATCATTGTTCTTCTTCTAAGTATTTCTTCGAAGGATTTCCTAAACAAAAGGATAAACCAACATTTATCTTCTGTCAATTTTAAGCCCGATTTCCTTTCAACTACTGTATATGTGCTTACAGATGGATTAAGCCATGTTTTCCATTTCTTAAGACATGTGTTTTCCCACAAGCTCCGATGATCCTGACTCAGACTCACTGCGTTTTCCATTTGAACGTCGGAGAAGAGGAACAGACACTCACCGAGCTGCTTCATCAGAGCCAGAGGTAAGATCACCGCTATGGACACGATCACCACCAGGTAGTTTCCATTCAGGTACCACTCCCTGTCGAGACAAAACCAAATACGATCTTTAGCTTTTGGTAATAAAATGAACTAAAATGTTTTGTTTTCAGTGATGGAGGCCGTCATCAGTGTCAAAGCTACAAAATCCAAATAACGATGCTGTATGATTTTAGATTTAAGGTTTTGTCTCCTTTAAACTTGCCTAAAAGCTTATTGATACTTTGCAGCCGACGCCATCAATATTCACCAAGGCGTTGATGCTAACTGTAGGCACTACTCTGTCTAATACTTAATAAAATGTAACCATAAAAGGCTGATTTAGTTCAATTTACCAGTTAAACAAGTGTCTCATAAATAACATTATTGTCTTGAGTTTTCAGACCATCTTAAAACTTGTACTAAAATTTGCACTGTGTCACCATTCACTGTAAAAAGTGACTCTTTGGATCAAATTTAAAAAAAATTGCGTGAACTTGTCACATTTAATTTTTTTAGTTTCTCTCAAATGAAAAAAAAAATGTTTGAACAAAGTAAATAATGTAGTAATATTAATTCAAAAATATAACATAATTAATATATATAATAATATCATTTTAAAAAAGGAAAGTTTTCAAATACAATTACAGTTACCATGGTAACCGATGAACATTCCACCATAGAGGTAGATGTAGAAGTGCGATATAATATTTTACTTCAAATTGTTAATGCTATGGCAACAGGGCGAGATTCCCATCGCTCTGAAACTGCATAAGCTGGTATAATTTTGATGTAATTTTGATTTCTGATGTCATTTTTTCGCATGTCCATATCTGATTTTGTGTAATGTCATGTGATGCGATGTCGAGATGTCATATATTGGAGTTTCTTTTTCTTTTTTTCAGTCAGGCTCGCGTTGCTGATTTTTCAAGCTCATCGTACCTTTTAAATCCGACCGTACGGCTGGTCTCACTATCGACAGTCTGACACTCCTGTTGGTTTTAATTGGTTTTAACAAAGTGGGAAATCAATAGGACCAGGAGGGACAGGCAAACAGCGGGGTTTGGCAGATATCTGTCCACACCAGCTCGTCGAAATGTCCAAAGTAATACTGATAACCACTGCTGCTACAACAGAAGATAAATAAAGATGATGTGAGTGTGTGAATTGCAAATTTGATTAAAAAATTTAGTCTAATGAAACCAACAACCAAAATATTATAGCTTTTTAATGAGAAATGATGAAAATAAAAAACTATCCATGGCTATCAGCAGGACTCCATTTGGTCCTCCTCAAAATATTGTATTGAATGGGGAAAGAATCTCAGAAAATCCTAACTGTCACAATCGTAACATTAACACAATGTGATGAGTATTTAAAGCTCTTATATAATGGAGTGTTGTTTATTGCCAGTGGAACACATGCTTGTGTCTGGTACAGTGGCATCCTCCCAGGCCTATTTTTAGAGTGTCAGAGCTGGACCATTAATCCCTCTGCCTCCATCAGTGAGAGAACCATGCAACATCTGCTAACCACCCACACACATGTACAAACACACACACGCACGCACAACACAGACGTTTAACACAAATGTGCCCAAAGAAGAGGCTTAGAATGGAGGAGGCGACATGTCCCTCCTCCCCACACTCCCCACATAGGCCTGGGACAACAAGTCATGCAATAAAAGCTCTGTACCTGACTTTTTCTTACGAATTTAAGTAAAACTATCTCGCCCCAGTACAGTGTAAGCAGCTCTCGATGTCTAAAACTAATTGCAATAAATAGTTATAGGTTAAATAGTTAGGATCAGTACCGTAACTCCCCACCAAGCAGCACGTAGGCCACCGAGCAAATGGGGGGAGGCAACATCACAGAGGGCCATAAATGACTTTACAAGACTTTATAAAAGACCATTAAACATGTTTAGTGGTCATTTATTGTTTTTATTGCTCAAATCCGCCTTGAAAATATGCATTCTTACTGTGAGCAGGGATGCCTCCCCGCAGATCTGACCTGTAACCCTGACGTAGTTGTGCCACCTGCTTTTTTTATGGAGTTAAAGTTAATTTCATACTGTGGAACTTTCTTGGCAAAGCAATGACATCTCCTACGAGACCATCAGGTATAGTTAAGTTAAATAGTGCAGCTTTATTAAGTGAGGAGTAACTTGGAAGCACTGCAAACTGTTTAAAAAGAACTAGAACTGTAAAAATGATGTGCAGCGCCTACTGTATATATAAAACTGAGGTGTAGGACAGGCCAGAATTCTATGGTGTAATTTGCTGTTTAGATTTGCAGATTTATTGTTCATATTTCTGTAATTACTGGGCCAAAAACTGATAAACTAAAGTCAAATGCCTCTTAGTGTCAAGACAAATAATAAAAAAAAAACTTTCTCCACAATAGCATCAAAAAATGGTTTTATTAGGCTCTTCAGTCCCGAATATGTGATTGTTGTCAGCGGAAAGGACATCTATTTATTTTTAAGAGCCCCAAAATCACAACAGCAGTTATCTCAAAGGGCTTAGCAAAATTGTTGATTTAACCACAAACAGAATGAAAGATGAATATGGCAGGTCTGCGGAGCCAATCTTTAACAAATAATACAATTCTGCTTGGTTATTTCTTTCAAAAATAGTGAATCTTCCGTCGAGTGAAATCATTTTCAGTCCTCCATCTGAAATTAGCGTCAAATTCTTAAATGTCAATGCAAAATATTACCTTTTTCTATTGCTAGAATATAAATAAAACATGTACTACATCCTCCAGCTAGTCTTCCCAAGTACTGCAAAACATTTGATATAAATTATTACCACAAAAGCATAAGTTTAGTGTATTTTACTCACTTCCATAACACTAAAATAAAGCAGTTTTTCTTAAATATATGCGCAATAACAAGACAGTAAATTATTGGTTTCTATTGCATTAAATTCTGCTATCTGAAGCCCAAAGGGACATGATCAGCACCAGCGTATTTGCGATAAGCTGAGTGGTTGAAAAACGCACCTCCTGTAGTGAAAAATCAATGCGTGTGTGAGGGGAGTGAGGTTGGAGAAGTTAAGGGGAGATTGCACAAAGAGACAGATACGGTGGCTCTTCCCTAACCTAACAGGCCTTTCCTCTTTTTTATTTCCTCCATTTTTGCATCAGCTGTTCTCGTTCTTATACAACTCGACACTGCAAACTTAAGTGTCAGGCTGCAGAGTGGAGAAAGTAACTTGTATTTTCTGTCATAACACTTCAAGGCTGCGGCAAAAGTCGTGTTCGAGTTCAGAGCTGTTTTCGTTTGAATGGGGGTGACTGTCAGTTTTGTGCTAATAGAAATATACTGTAGGTCTAGACTGCTTTTAATAATGAACACTTGACATTGAACCAACCATGGAAGTGGAAACTGCATTAATAGAGACTTAACCAAGACTAGACCAATACCAATACACTGTAATAGACTCCCCTTTCTAATTCTGGAAACTTTTTACATCAAATACCACCAAATCATGACTATTACAAGTCTAAATCAGTTCTAAAGTGGACTTAGCATTGCTACACCACAGCAGAGTAGCACAAATGGGTAAATATTGACCCTAAATTAAGCAAATATTAGATCTGAAAAGGACCTTCCGTACCACCGCTGTTTGAGAATCACTACTCTAAGAAACTAAAACACATAAACTATCCTGAATTGCATTTTCCTTTCTCATAGCTTGTAAAGAAGATGCACTTATAGGTACAGTGGCAAAAAGAAGATATGCGACTTACTACAGAAAGCCATAAATATTCGGCAGTCCATAATAGTGATCTGTTCTCTCGTGATTTGCCTTATCTCAAGGAATTACCATATATGAATTAACTTAGGGCTGGACATTGGACAATGTGGCGACAATAAATCACAGGTATTTAATGAAAATATTATAATAATATAAAAAAAAATTCCTCCAAAGGCTGAACTCTGCTCCAACTACACACTTTTTTGACTTTTTTGAGTATTGGCAATAGTCCCCTCCATTAAAAAGGATCACTGACAATTAGAAATGACAGAAGCTCCATTAAAATCCCCTCTCTGGATCACGACGTATGATATTTGCACATTTGCGTCGGTATTCCTGTTTGGCTTATGTCCCTCCCTGTGTCACGCTCACTTCAAATCCAATCCCGACGCCCACACACCACACAGGGCACTGTCGCTTTAAATCAGCGCAGAGTGGAGCCTACAGCGGCGTCACCTCTGCCTCGTGAATACACACACACACACACCGAGAGCACACGTCACCGCCGCCTGACGTCAAACACCGGGCGAAACTAAACCGTGCAGCGAGCAGACCCAGGACTACGACTTTACGGGCTTTAATTTGGGGCTTTTAAAGTTTACTGATGATCTCAAACATACCTGGAGTTGTGTTTTGTTTCATTCACATATGTTTAACACACAAAGCTGCAGATTTAGCCTGATGCACCTTCACTAGAATCATTTGGATAATTACAAAACCAAAGGTAAAAAGAGATGTTAATGTGAAAACTAAAGCTTTATGACATCACAAGTTGGAACAGAGCATTTAACTTTGGAGATATAGACAGAGTAATAATAAAGGATGAAACAAAATACAATCCCAGGTATATTTTTGAAGATTATAACATGCACGAGTCAAAAAAAATACATTTTCCATAATATTGGATCTTCTAAAGTCTTATCGTTTAGTTTTATAGTCCATTATAATGATCAAAATATGACTATGATTTTTTTTAAAAAGTTGCCCAGTCAAACCACAGAGTAAAACCACTGAGGAAAACACACAAAACATGGCCTTGCACGCTTCAAAATATGTAATTGATTTTTGTTCCAGGGTGATAGTTTTCTTCAGATGCCAAATTGAGAATGTTTTATCTCCTCAGAAGCTAAGCATGAGTGGAGCTGCTTAGTTCTTGCATAGAGACCACTAGGAATACAGAGAGGGCTGTCATGATCATTACAATTTATCATAGCTGGAACTATTATTTTGAGGGTTAATATTTATCGTGGGGACTTTTTCTTGTCTTGTCAGTGGTATAAATTATGTATCAGATATATTTTCTTCAGTGCTTCAAAATGTATTATTGTGATGCATTATTAAATGCAGATACGTTCATGGTGCTTTACTACTTACAGCACTTATAGATGTTGGTGGATGGATTCAACCTCGGATCAATGCAAACAGTTGTGTCCTTAGGCAAGACACCTCGCTCACCTTACGGAGTATGAATATGATGTGTAAGTGGTGGTGGTCAGAGGGGCAAAGTTGCAGCTCTATCCGTCTGTATCAACACAGCAGCAGCTACAGAATTATCTTATCATTTTGTACCAATAGTATAACTAAGAAGTGAATGAATAATACAATAGTATAGAAACTTGTGCAAAAAGTGCTGTAATAACTCATTAGTTCAATTATTATCTTCTTTAGTGATCTTGATCTTTATTGTTCACTTTCTTCTATAATAGAGAAAGAAAATATGCTAATATTGTTGTATTATTGTAAAAAACATCAAAAGCTTTTTAATCAGATAAAACAGTAACAGATCAATGAACCAATGAAACCAACATAAAATTGAACTAAAAAAATGAGAAAAAGTCTATTGGTTTAGTTGATAAGCGTGACCCAGCTTAGCCTTTGGCCCTGTGTGAGTGTGTGGTTCAAGTGGGCTAAAGGTGAACATGTGAAGTCCAGTATATGTGTGTGTGTGTGTGTGTGGATGCACCTGCTTTAGCCTAATGCTATCCCGCCGGTTATGCTAACAGCGGTGGAGCGAGCCTGTGTTTTGATGTGTATTTCTCTCTCTCCTCAGGGTCAGTGTGACAGCTGTGTGAGGGCAGCTGCACAGGGACGACTGGCACAGCCCACGTGAGCCACGCTTAATACAAACTATACTATATCTCAGTGTTCACCATGACAGGAATTATGTGTTTGGATTTGTGAATCATGAAAAGAGGCAATAATATAATTCTTGTCTTCCAATAGAACTAAACTACAGCAGTGATAGTGGTAGTAGTAGAAGTACTTGCTGTAGTAGTAGTAGTAATAGAATTGGTTAGTAGAAGAGTAGTAGTAGTTATTAGATAGACAGACATACAGACAGACAGATATTTAGATAGATAGATAAATAGACAGACCTGATACTAGTTTTAAAAATAGCAGTAGGTGTAGTAGTTGTACTAGTAGTTGTACAAATAGTAGTATGGTAGTATGAACGTAGTAGTAGTCAGTATTGGGAAGGATCCTTCAAAAAAAGTAATTAGTTATGGTTAAGTGTATGATCACACCAGCACAGGGCAAACAGCTGCCACCTTTACACTGCAGACTGTGTCCAAACAGTGTTGACCAAACGCACCAGAGGAGAACAGCCACATGGATGTTAGACGAGCTGCACTTACGATAAGTAGTGTGAGCAGAGGGTTGTGTCCACTGTGACACTGCTCATGTCTATTAAGTGATCTGTGAACATGTTCCTCCTGCTACAGTCGTCTGTTTCAATCATCAATCAATCACTGCATTCCATAAAAGTGCCTTTCTAGACACCAAAAGCACTTTACAGAGCAGGAAGCAAGCCTGCCAATCTGTCTGGCAAGTGTCTTGCCTAAGAACCCAACAACAGTTTTTGACACTGGCACCCCACTGTGGGTCCTGATATTCCCTGCGCTCTCCCACCCAAGTACCACCCAGGCTCGGCTTCTGAGGGTCTCTGACGAGATCAGGCTTTGACAAACTGGTAAGGTAATAAACCATAACACAATCACACAAATGAGCTACAAGTAATGAAGCAATGACTATAATGCAACGTACGCATGGGTGTAGTATAATAAATGACATTCTGGGAGGCTGAATGAAATGAGATGGTTTTTGGATAAAGCTGCTTCCTTATGTAGGTCATAGTGTGTTGAACGATTTGGGAAAAATATCTAATTGAAATTTTTCCTGACACGCATGGTCACATTCTCAAGGGTCTACATTACACAAACTGTTCTCCTAAGAATGTTAAGCCATGTTAGAATGTTCTTATCTCATCAAAAACATATTCAGAGTTATTTTGTTTCATTCACAGATATTTGAGTAATCCTTTATTATTAGTCGGTCTACATCACCAAAGCTCAAAATGCCCCAATGTTCCACCTTGAGATGTCATGAAGTGGTATTTTACAAATGAACAGTGACCTTGTACATTCTGTTGAGTACAGAGAATGGAAATCCTAGAGCTCAATTATCCATATGATTCTAGTGAAGGTGTGTGGAGTCTAACACACAGAGGAGCACTTCCTGTATTATCATATGACATCAGAAGGTGGAGCAGGGTGTTAACTTAATATTTTAGCGTGTTAAACATGAATGAATGAAACAAAGCACAACTCCAGATATGTTTCAGATGAGGAAATAACATTATAAATAGATCCAAAAATAGCTTAATATGGACCATTTAAACATATCAGAAGAATTGTCAAAAAGACCAAAATATGAAGTGATAATCTAATAAAATAATTACATTTCAGAATATGTTTGTACAGACCTAATTGTTGCTTCTAAATTAATTTATGGTACTTCAAAAACTGCAGTCTTTGTAGTGTACTGATTGTGTCCATTCAAATTGTGATTTTGATTTGATTTTGATTCATCTTACGACCTTAGCATGTGTCGCTGTGACATAAGCTGTGATTGTCCACTGCACTCACCCCGCGGGCTTGTCCACCTTCAGGAAAGCCTGGATCACCAGAGGAAACTCATACTTCACTATGTACAGGTAACTGGACATGGCTGCAGGAAGAAAAAGGAGAAAAGTAAAGGACAAATATACATATATGAACAATTACAGACTTATATGAGAGATATTAGAATCAGTATTATCCCCCCACAAGAGCTACAGTTTGGGAGATGCTTTGACCCAGTTGTCTAACCTCATTTTTAGCCTAACTTAGAAAAAAAAATAAAAAATCCATTTATAAAGTAAAATGTAGATTAATTAAAAAGAGGGTACTGTACTTCTATGGGGTATTAACTGCTAACACCGTTTATTGTTCTGAAAATGTTATATTCACTGAAAACATTGCTTTTATGTTTGTTTTTAATGCAAAGGCCCCTGCAAAAAGTCCTTCTCACATGTACGGACGACATTTAAAACCTCTTCGGGAGTGTTTTTGATGAAGAAACGACTTTATAACGTGGTAGAAATATTAAAATTCCATCTCTGCCGTTCTACGTTCTACACACATTTACATTCTGTTCGTTCATTCATAGAAGGCACATGTTAATCCCAGGCAGGAAATCGTGCGCTTATGACTAAACACCACGGGTCAGGAGTGTGAGTGTGTGTGTGTGTGTGTGTGTGTGTAGTGTGTGTGCATGACAGATGGCCCAAGCTCACCTCCGATGTTCTGCAGTGTGATGGCGATACCTGCCGCCATCTTCCCTGGAGTCCCAAACGCTCTAAAGCCCAGCTGCTCGTAGGCCCGGATACCTGAGGGACAGACGGGCTGCTGGTTATTCAGTCACACAACTATAACCTGCATTAGTACTAGAAATGCATAGTTTGTTTTTTTTTTTTTCATTTTTAGTGAAATCAGTATGTGATATTTTCAAAAGTACAGCAAACTATAAAACAAATTTCCTCATGGGCTGATCTGATGACATATAACATATATTTTTTTTTTTTCATTTTTAGTGAAATCAGTATGTGATATTTTCAAAAGTACAGCAAACTATAAAACAAATTTCCTCATGGGCTGATCTGATGACATATAACATGATTTATAATAAAAACATTGATATTAAGCAAGGAAAACAGTTTAATATCTTGAACAGGAAGATGAACACATTACTGAAAACATGAGAATTTATCTTGAACTATTCCTGTGCATATGTTTGGGCTAAAGCCAAGGACAATATGCATAAATGGATGTAGATAAGCTGCTAGCAGGGAAGTGAGCATGGGGGAGCTTTCCACTCCATCGAGTCTGGCTCAAGTTCATTTTACATTGAAAAATTATCAGCCCTCTCTCTGTTCTCGGTCTCAAAATGTTTGTGTTAACCCGCTTGATGTGATCCTGGTGTTTGGATTTCCCCATTATGTCCATTCAAAAAAATCATATTTTTATTTGTCCTTATAACTGCAAGCATCATTTGACAGTGTGACATGACGCTCCCTTAGACCAGCGGTCCCCAACCCACGGGCCGTGAACCGGTACCGGTCCGTGGGTCATTTGGTACCGGACCGCACAGAAAATTTTGAAAAATGACCCGATTCTCTGTTACATCCATCTATGTCACTCTCGACGCAGGTCTAGGCGCTCTTCTCTTCTCGGTCACCGCTAAAATAAAACCCAGGAGCAGCAAAATGAGTAAAAAACAAACGTTTTTGGAAAGTTTCTTTGCAAAGGGGAAAAGGCCCAGCCAGGAGACAGAAGAGGAGCCTACGACTTCCAAGAAAAAGAAAGCTACATTTAATAGACAATATCAGGAGTCCTACTTAAAATAGGGATTTATCCCAACAGGAGATTCCCACGCACCGAGCTGCTCTGCATAATATGCGGCGACCGGCTCTCGAATGAGGCAATGAAGCCCTCAAAACTGCTTCGCCACTTGGAATGCAGCTCATATCATATTATTTTGTTGTATATATCCGCCGCACCTTAAACGCCGGTCCCTGAAAAGATTGTCTGTCATTAAACCGGTCTGTGGGGCAAAAAAGGTTGGGGACCGCTGCCTTAGACCACTTCTTTATTCAGTCTATGATTGCAGTGCTGTGGTTTGGGTTGAAGTCAAATGTGAAGCGCCCAAACTCGCTAAATGAAACATGGCGACACAGACTTTAGTGATTCAGCCTATTTTAGCAGAAAAACTGAGTATTTTGTGATGACATAAACCACTCCAGACTGGAACTGATGACATTTGTGCATAGATATCTGTCTGATGTTTCCTCTAAGGTTCATTTAGCAAACTTTGATTTCACCGCCTGCTGTGCTTTAAACAGAATCAGCGTCGAGTAAGTGTCTGACATATTTTTGCTGCCTTTTCACTTTTAATGAAGCGTAACGAGAGCACTAGAGTTTGACACGTGTTTACCAAACTTCTCTCACATACCCACAATCCCAGAGCACTTTAGCAGCAGATGAATGGAGTATGAAGACAGCACCGCCACCACTGTGAGGAGTATCCTGAAAAACACAAAACAAGATGGCAGATGATTATCAAACAGAGAAAAGCATGTGTTTGGTGCCACCGGGGCGTACATGCTGCACGTTGGACACTGGCCCGTGGGCTGTTGACCCAGGTGCGGTCCAGACTCACATTTCCTGGATGCAGGACATACATCACACAAGAACAAAACAAAAGTGTTACCGCAGCTGAAGCTCTGATCTCTGACACACCAGATGGAGCATTCCATCCACAACAAACACAATCGTATACATGGGAACTATGGAAACAATGTGTAGGAAGGACCCACAATCTGGACATAATTCCTGGGGTCTCTTTTAAGTATTTGGAATTCCAAGCAGTAACAAGGTATTTGATCTTCTGTAAATGAGAGACGGACATTTCAAATATAGGTGAAACATTTTTCTGGTGAATCTTAATGGTAAGTCTACTGTGGAAGGAAGTATATTCACTCACTGATTCAATATCGACACCTTCCTAAAATAATCGCATAAGTCATTTTTTTCAGGTTTTTCAGGAAACACAAAAAACTTAGTGAAAAAAGTGACTTAGGTGATTATTTTAGGAAGGTGACAATATGCTGTTCAGAGGCATGTAAGAAAACTTTTCCTGGGGGAATCTAAAAAAAATTATAGATTCTTGTGAGCTTTAAGCCATGTTGTGTGTTTTATTTATTAGTGTGTCTACATCTCCAAAGCTTAAAATGTTCTATTCCACCTTGTGAGGTCATGAAGCAAAAGTTTTCAAGTTAACAGCTATTTTTTTACCTTTAGTTCAGTAAAGATTGCAAATGAAAGGACTGAAATTATCCATATGATTCTAGTGAAGGTGTGTGGAGTTTAAAAACACAGAGAAGCACTTCCTGTATTACCACATGACATCACAAGGTGGAACAGAGTGTTTTCTGTTTGTGAGAAGAAATAAACATCTGTGAATGAAACAAAACTCCAATTATTTTGTTTGAGGAGGAAATAGCATTATAACAGATCTGAAAACAGTGGAATATGGACTGTTTTAATGCCAATTAAATTATATTTCAAGTAAAACGTTTTCTTAGAGCTTGTTTGTGATATGTCAAAACAATATTTATTTCTTAAAAAAGATTAGATCAATATTTTAAGATGCCAGTTCTACTTTAAAGACCCTTCCACACACTACTTTGATTTTAATATGAAGAACACTTCTAACTTTTCAATCAATATCAATTTCATTTCATTAAGCATTATTGTGTCTATACTTTTTTTTGTAAATCTTTCCATTCAAGTGTGAAAGTTGAAGATTATAAGTATAAATTTCTATCTAATCAGTGCTTTTAATGATTACAGCTTATAAAATGGACTACATCATTTTGCCATGACGTTACTTGAAAAACAGGCGCACAATTACACGCATTACTTGACTTAGTTACATAACACACGTCTTTAATCATTCTTGATATGCTCACTGCCCCACACACCAGCCCACAGACTCCGGCAGACCTAATTTGACCCATTCTCCTTTTTCCCTCTTTTATTGTTATGTGTTGTTGTTCATTCACTGCTTTGGCTCTTCAGTCTGTTAATTCTGCCCCTTTAAAACCCTCTGGCAGCGCGTCTTTCACCTCAGCCTAAACTCTTGGCCCGTTCACAGCCTCCTTTTGTTCCAGCGCTGGTTTAAAGATGGAGGGATTGTGGCGTGGAGAGGCGGAGGGAGGACAGATCTGCTGACGGATTGAACACTGGGGTCACTGTAGGGACCCTACTCCTACGAGGACTAGGGGCCTGACCTGATCACGCCTCTGTGTCCACCGGGAAATACAACAGAAACATGTCAGAGCAGCTAGTTAGTATTAGCATTCACGTTTTCTATAGACCAGTGTTTCTTAAACTGTGGTATGCGAGCTGGTTCAGGTGGTACAGCTCTTCGCTTTGTGCATTTGCCTCATTTAGAGTCAATTTGTATTTACTTTTTGTCCTCATTTGGATAATTTACTATGTAGAATTCCCACTTTCAGACCTGGTTTAGCCCTGGATTTGACCTGAAATAGACTTAACTTAGAAATATAATAAAAATACTGAAACTTCTTTATGACACAAATGACACAAAACAGGATAATCCCAGTAAACACATTTTAAAATAGACAGTTTAATTAAAAGGCACGAGCTGCAACATATTAATAGTATAATTAAATCATAATTAGCTATATTAGTTATTAATTATTATTTGTTCTGGTAATATCTTCTCTTATTACAACAAAAAAAACAAAAATCCTCCTCACTTTTGCAAAGAACTGCTGCAGCCTATAAATAAAAGGGCACAATGAATAACTTTTTTGGTGTAACTTTTCTGCCACTGACTGTCTCTATGCAGATGTTATGGCCTTGTCGGGAATATTACACAATATGGCATAATATTAAGCTATTTTTTAAACATTAAACTGGCATTAAATTATCATTTATTCATTTA
>KN490852.1:31772-41933 GCA_000787155.1 Scartelaos histophorus | reverse complement strand
GCTAACAGCAAACCCACGTCACACTGTGGTGGGTTCACACTCAAACCAAAACTAAAACTAAATCTGGAACAAAACCCAGACTAAACCATATGACTAGAACAGAACCAAACCCAGTCTACACAAGTGTGAAGGCACCATTAGTCACCTACATCTGTAATATATTTAGTCAGACAAAAAGTGATTATAAGGCGAGAAGGAAAATTACAGTGTGAACCAATCAGAAAAAATGTGTAAATTGTGCCCAACGTGTGGATAGAGTCTCCCTAGTGTGATGTCAACAATATGGGACTCTATAAAAGAGAACGTCCTGTAATTTTCAACAAATTTTCTTCACAAATTGTTTCTTGATTGGTGTAAAATTATGATTTATATTTGCAACCTTATATTTGTACCTTGGAGCGCATTGGTTTCATGTAGGTGAGGTCCATTTTGTGCCACACTGATCTGGTTGCATCAGTCAGACTCCAAAGTTTCTCCAGAACCACGTTGTTCTCATCGTAAATGTAAATGGACAGAGCGTGGTCCAGCCTCTTGAACCCGTGCAGCAGGAGGAAGAAGCTCAGGCAGTACTTTGTGTTTCCAGGCAACAGAGGCCCATGGAGACGGTCCATGTACGACGCCCGGGACGAGAACGGGACATGGGTCTCCAGGAAGTAACCTAATGATAAGAGAGGACAAAAGTTTGGGTAAGTAAACCTTTGTTTTTTAAAGGTGCACTGTGTCACTTTTCGGGTGGAGGTTCTGCCAAGTAATGGAACAAGGCTGAGTTATTGGTCAGATCTGTGGAGAGGTGACTACGCTGACAATGAGAATTCATGGTTTTAAGGTATTTTTGAGCATTAAAAATAGTATAATAAATAATAATTTACTTAATGTAAGATAGAACATTCCCAAAGCCTTAAGATTTCCAGAGAGACAAACACTTGAAAAGTTGCACCTTTATTGTATTGGTCCATATGTGTTATTGGACACGACAATGAATATAGTGTCTTAAATATAATGGGAATGAAGAGTGAGGAGACGTTCAGCAAATTGTAAGAACTTAGAATCAGTAAAAATGCTGAGGCTGTGTCCCTTGGCCATGGGGCACGACTGGAACTTTCTTTTCACTTTTATTGCCACACCTCCCTGTATTGGCTCTGGTGAATACTGCTGCTACTGTTTTTAAACAGAGCAGGTCTTAGTCCTAGACCCAAGTTAATACAATATTTCTGTAATGATCTAATTCTTATGTACCTTGGCCATAGTGCAAGAGTTGAACTTTTTGTACAGCTGAATTCATACTGATGAATACTGTTGCTGTATCCTTTAGCAAGACACTTAACCTTTCCCCTTATGTTTGTGCTGTATGAATGGATAATGTGATTTAGTGAGAAAAGCAACATTTAAAAGTGACTCCTCATTATTTTTGTGCTCATTGTGACTGTGGCTTGTACTTTTCATATTGTAATATTTGACTGTCATGAAAGTAACGTGAGAACATTTAACAGAACAACCAAGATCAAAATGAATGATTGATTGATTGATACCAGTGGTGCAACATAACAAAGTCAAATACTAAAGTGCTGTACTTAAATATAAATATTAGGCACATTTTACGTTTCAGTCCAGTTCAAAAATGTTAAAAGTACAGATACTTTCTCTCAGATATACTGGAGTAAAAGTAAAAAGTATTTTATATTATTGTGGGAGATCTGCTGAATTTTTTTTAATTTTTAACATGTTCATACAAAAATATACAAATACAAACAAATCTGAAACAAATATTGATTCACTTGTTTATGTTGAACAAAATTCAGCACAAATCTTTATTAAAACCACTGCATTTGAAGTTTTATTGGACCTTTTTAGTCTTTAAGTACATTTTGAAACAGGTACTTTAATACTTCTACTTTTACTTGAGTATGTATATCGGTACTTTTACTTAAGTAACAAAATGAAGTACTTCTTCCACAACTGTTTGATTCTTTATAATAAATGTATGCCTAAATTCCAGAGTAAACCAATAATAGTAAAAAAGGGAAAATTTCAGAAGCTCCTGTGGGTGTCTGACCTGTCCCTGTGGTGTGGTCTCCGGGCCGGTACATATTTGCCTTCACTGACGTCCTGCTCCAGACTCCAAACTCCAGCGAGTACAGACACAGCCCCTCCTCGAAGTCACAGTTTGCAACAGAAGGGTCGAAGTCGGGCTCTGAACACAACAGCTCACATATTAGACGCCCGTGGAGATGTTATTGCTTTGCTGAAATGTTTTTGCAGTATATTTAGCTCATCTAACATGACTTTAATCTCACAAGAGTCAGTGTTGCATAATAGAGGACCTTAAATTAATCGGCTGTTGCGCTCGGTAACAAAATAGATTCAAGCTGAGATTGTGTTATCCAATTCTGAAGTAAGGCTTCTTTCGAATTTTACACAGTGATTAATTTAACAGAGAACACATTTCTTTGTAGTAGCGTAACTATATTGTCTACTTTTCCTCTTTGGCACATAAACAATTATGGCCCATTATAAATATTATTCCAACTCTTTTTGCTTTCTCACCCGTGTCATTGTGGCAGAACTCTGGGGAAAAAGAAATATTGTCAATAGCAACATATCCTCCTCTGGCGCCGTTAAAAGCCACCTCATACACCACCTGCACACACACATAAAGACAGTGTGACCTCACCCATAGTGCTCCACTCCAAATCAAATGATTATTCCCAGCAGTCTCCCATCCTAACGTCCAAAATCTGATGAGGCAAATCAAGGTGGTACGGCCGCTTATGTTTGTCTTACTTAATTAGAAGTTTTCCCAAATACATTTTTTTAGTAAATTCTCTGACCACATCTTTGTTCTTCTACTTAAGTCATATTATTTCTGATGTTATGACATGAGTTACATACATGTCTCAGCTGCCTTGGCAAAAACAGAGCAAAAACAGACGCTGCTCTTCACATGTTACTTCAGTGTTCTGATAACATCCCAGTCTCCTCATCACAACACTCACACCCAACCGAAGGGGAATTCTAGTTTACCCTCTAGAAAGTCTGACGTCCACCTCAAAGCAACAACAAAACTACAGATGCATACTAGTCCAGTCCATGTTTGTAAGTTAGAAATAAGTGAATTAGATTAAGTAAGTAAATAAGGATAAACGTGTCCTTTGCAGGGCTGCATGGTTATGGCTTCTTCATTGCAGCGCTGAAACTGAAAACAGCATTTTTTTCCTTTAAACAAAAATGAAATAAATCAAAACTGATCCAGATGTGTTATGTAAGAGTCATTTATCATAACTACAGAGCAGCTCTGTTTAAAAAAAAGTTAAAACATTCTGGGACAACTATGACCAGAAAGTCTCATTACTTCCAGTACGTCCAGTCCTGATGCAGATATTCAGGATATCAGTTGGACCGATATTTGGAAGCCGATTACTGATCCAGCAAGTTTTTCTGAATTTTTCACAGAACTGTTATTGCTTCCCCTAAAATGTTCCACTATATGACATTATCTCCATGGAGACAAAGAAATTAAAGCACGAGGGCAAGGTGCTGGTTAGATCAGGTAAGGAGCTCCATTAATATTCACTTGCACAATATGGAACATTCCAGGTAAGGCCCTGACATCTTAATACATTTTACAATAAAAATCAATTACTGCTAGTACATAATGACACACAGAGATAAGATATGCAGTATGTGTACCAAATGAGTAGCAGATGTGATAGATATAATAGTTACAGTCTCAATAGTGAGGACATACTCTCACCTCCAGAGGGTGGGGGGCCTTGATGTCCACACTGACATGAGTCCAGCCCATGGACACATAAGCCTCTGGCCTCCACAGCTCCTCATAGTGGCCCAGCTGGTCCCTGGTGAACACAGAGAACAGGTTGTCCCTCCCCTGGTTCCGAAGGTAAAAGAAGGACAGGCAGCCGCTCATGGCCGCTGTCGTCATGGGCGACGTGAGATAGGCCACTTCCTGAAACTTCTTGGCGTACACAGAGTCCACATACATGTACTGTCCTGGAACAGAAGAAGACTGGACTATGAACTTATTTTTCATGGTGCAGACAGCGCATAAAGCAACACATGTTTTAAGGATCAAATCATCATCAACAGTCAATCGATTCAAATTATCTAACTGTACCTGTAATTGCTACATCATCTAACTATAATAATAACCATTTCCTGATTTCACATTCAGGTTTCAAGCCCCCTGGTGACTTGAGTTAACCTTTGCTGAAATCTACATATTTGATTATTCACTCCCATCACTTTATGGACTCATATGTTTTAAATATACTGCCCTTGATGAAAGGCCAAAACATTGTTGGACTCAAAATATACTTGATGAAATATTTATTAATTTGTAATAAAATTAGATAGAACCTTCAAGTGGGCAGTGTCATAGCTTTTATGTCTTAGGTCAACACAAAACCAAATTATATTGTATTTGAAATATAAGATTGATTGAGCACAAACCTTATACCTAATATCAGTGATACAGGATAAAGTCAGTGTGAAGGTGCTTCACCTGAGTGTGGATAGTGTCTCTGAGCCTCCAGCAGGTTGTTCTCACTGGCCAGGCTCCCGCCCACATACCAGTTTACATTTGGATTCCAACTGTTACTGTAGCCACATAAATGATGCTCCTCAAAGTTACACTCTGGTGAAACAAACCCCAGTCAATCACCAATATCTACAAATCTGATTAATATTATGTTAAATGAAACACTAACCAATGCAGTAACCAGGAACGATGTGTATTTCAAATATGGCAACGCTGTTTTGTGGATCTCTGTTAATTTTCCCCTCCAACAAAATCTGTGGAGTAGAATAAAGCAGCAGTGAGCACACTGTGAGTGAGTGAGGACAGGAGCCACACTGGAACAGATGTGGCTACTGTGGCTGCTTTGAGTCGGGCTGGTTTTAATGATAGTCTTTAAGGATGCAGTTCAAACACAGCATTACTTTTACCATTAACATTTGAAAGGTTTTATACAAACACACATAATTGTGTTATTGTGTTGGTAAATTTAGAGCATTTTAGTCTTGATGTGGTTTGGTCCTGCTCTGGTCCTTGTTTAGTCCAGGTCTAGTCCAGGTTTTGTTCTGGGTTTAGTTTGTTAAGTTTCAGAGTTTGATGTGGTGCAGTGTCAGTGCTATGCCCTATATCAGGACCATAGACTGTGCAAAGAAGTGGACTAAGGGAGTGTGACGTCACCCATAGCCTTTGGCTCCAGTCAAATGAAGCTCATGATGCCAGCACTTATAGGAGCGAATTTGGAGCTAATTCCACATTAGGAATAGGAATTTATTTATGGACGAAATAGAGAAATAAAATAATCAAGATCATGTAATTACATAAATGTTAATACATTTTAAGACAAAAATTATCACAGCAGCAGTTGCAAAGAGTTGCAACTGCTGCTGTGAGCCTTATAAAAGGGGTGACAATTTTTCAATGTAAAGTAAATTGGAAACAGAGTCAATGGAGCCAAAAGCACCTGTGTTCACTTCCTAACTGGAACGTGGCAGCTTGGGGACAGGTGAACGGATATGATTTTCTGTAGCACAATATTTCTTCAAATAGATAGGCTGATAACAGTAATAGAAAAGAATCTGTCTACAGTGTTTCCCAGTTGCAGGACGGTCACCTGGTTTGGCTGTGTGGTGTTGGGCAGGTCCACACTGGCAATGAGCCAGCTGTCTGAGGCTGTGTGAGCCTTCCACAGAGTGCGGTCAAATGTGTGGTGTTTTGGCCTGAGGTGGAGCAGGAGAGAGCTGTTTCCTGTGAGCTGATAGACCAGACGCACACAGCTCCACTCCCGATGCTCCAGGACTGGGCTCACCAGGACCGCTCTCTCCTGAGGGTCCTGGAGGTCCTGCCGCTCCTGGTCCAGGGTGATCATGTGTCCTGAAACAGGAGGACAATATTGTACACACCAGTCACTTGAAGATGTGTTCAATTTGAAGTTATACGGTGCCATTTTGACTTTGGTTGACCATTTAAAAGATAAAATATTTAGTTTTGAATTGTTAATTGCTATGGCAACAGTCCCAATTTTCATCATGTTCATGATTCCTTCCTGAACTCTGTACTGTCATACTGCTCCCTCCCTTAAAGCTGCTCTATGTAACATTTCTGGTGTTGGCTCTACCAAGTCTGTTGCCAGACTCTGCAACATTCAGGAAATACAATAACATTTGCATGGAGACAAACAGATGCCAGGCCCTCCACCAGAACAATGACTTAGTGCACCTTACAGTAGAATATTTCATCAAGTTTGTTATGCTATCAGCATGAAAAAAGTTTAATTGATTTTATGAAGCGTAAATGATCAAACATTTACAATGCAGAGAACGATTTGCTATAGAAACGTCCCCAGTTCCCCCTCACATTTCTTCAGCAGTGGTTTATGAAACGTTCCTATTGTGGGACAAATAAAGATTCTCTTATCTTATCTTATGGAGATTTTGAACTATTCTTGTTCCTTATCCTTACAGGGATATTGTTTCTATCCAGCTCATCTGAAGTTGGTTCTATTCCTGATGTTTGAAAGTGTTTAGTACAAAAGAAGAAAGACATCATAAACCACACTGTTTATGGCCATTCACACACACACACACACACCCACACACACACACACACACACACACACACACACACACACACACACACACACCACAACAGTGTCCCAGCGTTGGATTAGTCGCAAAGACAAATCTGTTTGTTGTACTGGCCCCTATAAAAAGTAAGGCTGGTGTATTAGTTATTGGAAATAAGGGAGGAATTTCCCAGATATCGTAACATTTTGATACTGAAAACGTTTACAATATTTGGCACCAATATTTTTTTTCTGCATCAGCACAGTGCCAGTGTGTTTGTCTTTTTGAACATTTCACTAAATGAGTGAAAATATGAATTTATATCCTTGACAAGTTAATTTTATTATTATAAAAAGTCAAATTGTAAACTTCACTATAACTTAATATACATTTAAAAAACTTTACAATGTCTGCAAATATGGGTTATCATATTGACAAATATTGATATTGGTATCTCCACATTAGACCTTCCCTTATAAAAATGTATCTTTTGTATGTAGTAATCTTTATGACCATAGGTGAGGATGGGAATGCAGATCGACTGGTAAATCGAGAGCTTTCCCTTTTGACTTCTTCTTCTGGTGCAGCTTTGGGTAATGCTTGAAAGGATAAGATGGTGAATACAAGCGGTCGACATGAGTTTCCTCTAAAGAGCTGCAGGACGCTCCCTTAGAAATAGGCTGAGAAGCTCGTCACAAGGGAGGAGCTTGGAGTAGAGCCGATGCTCATGTTGAGAGGAGTCAGCTGAGGTGCTTGGGCATCTGTACTGGATGCCCCCGGCACTTTGATCGGGAGGAGTTCCGCGGCAGACCCAGGACACACTGTAGGGACTATATGTCTCAGTTGGGAGTGCCTTGTGGTCCCACTGGAGGAGCAGGAGGACATGTCTGGGGTGGGGAAGTCTGACCTGCCTGATTATAGTGCTGCCCCCATGACATGGCTCCAGATAAGCAGAAATTGAGTATTTTAAAGCATTATATACACATTTTAATCTTAATTTAAATCATTCTTGAATTCTATTCTATTCTATTTTCCTTTTGTGTTTTGTCAGCGAGCCAACATAGTGAAGGACTCTATATTTGGCTCACCCACTTTCACCAGAGTTACAACTCCCCACCAGCAATAACTCATTGAAGGAGCAATAGGGCAAGAAGAACCCATTTCAGAACCCAAACAGCAGCCCAAATCTATGCTAAATTTACTAAGGAAAATAAGCTTAAGAAAAAGTATTATTAAGCCTGACTTTTGCACTCCTGCTGTATATTTCTTTTGAGGGATGAAGTCTTTGTTCACAAAGCACAGAACATAAAAACAGGGCACTTAAGCCATTCGCCTATAAACAGTTGTACATCTGTGGGCGGAATGGGGCCAGGATTTACAACTGTTTGAGGGAGTCCTTATTTGGGCAAAGGCTCTTCCCGTCTGCGGTTAGGCCGGTGGTGAAGAGTGGAACATGTGTCAACAGATGAGATCATGCCAAACTACGAGTAATGGACATATCAGAAGTTGTATAAGAGTAGGCAGCATGCAACATCAAATAATATATATCATTTTACTCTTTTTTTCTACCATCCAACCCGGTTTATTTATATAACACATTTCATAACAGGCAGTTTCCACAGAGCTGCACAAAAGCATAGCAACAATAATAACAACAGTAATAATAAATTAAACTAAAAGCTCAAAGATTACTTGTTCTAAAGGGCACTTATTATGCATTTTTGGCAATGTTATAATTTCGTTTCTTTATCACAAACATACCGGGAGTTGTTTTGTTTCATTCACACAAACCTTGCATATTTAGGTTGAGAAGAGAAGGCCCGTCCCCCTGGTTTATTAACATGGGTGAAGTGGTACCTTACAGCTACAAGCAGTATTTACATTTACTGTTGTTTCATAGTGTGTAGTATGAAGTAACCAACACAACATATAGATGCTATTGGGGGGCATATTTAGGTTGAGAAGAGAAGGCCCGTCCCCCTGGTTTATTAACGTGGGTGAAGTGGTACCTTACAGCTACAAGCAGTATTTACATTTACTGTTGTTTCATAGTGTGTCATTGTGTCCTTGGGCAAGACACTTTGCAAGATCAGACTAATCTGGCTCATGAAATAACTAAATATCAGTAACCAACACAACATATAGATGCTATTGTGGGATACAAAAAGGACAAACAGGTGTAGACAGTCTGGTAAAACTAAGAACATGTGTTTAATCATGTCAAAATGGTTTGTAGTTAGTGCTATTTACAATTATATATGAGTATTTATGTGTTGTCAAGTGTTCAGTCACAATCATGAAAAACACAAACAACCATATAAGTAATATTGACTTCAGGTCTACAATATTGAGGCAATGCTGATAGAGGATTATTAAACAACTTCTAAATGGTATAATTTTGGCCAATTTACAAAGAGCCCAGAGGACTAACAAAACTGTTCTGAGGGCTGCATTTACCCGGATTAGTATAATTCAAATTGAAGATCTCATCTATGACGCATGGTGGTGGTTGTTCTGGGTCTGTGCAGTTCACTGACACAGAGAAGTCGCTCAGATCTGATGGAACTATGAATACAACAGTGGTATTCACTTTCCCACACAACAGTCACACCAAACGCCAAGTTGACATGTCTGTGGCTCCTGCAAAACAAAATGAAGGCTCACAACTGGTAATTGGTGTGACTGTCTCCTGACCTCACAACCCCACTGGAGATCTCATACGTGCAAAAGTAAGCACAAATGAGAAAAAGATTTATTGCCATTATGATCTTTAGAGCCAGAGTATGGGTATGCACCTCAATTGTGAATAGAGCTGCATCTTCACAAACTTGACTCTTATTTGACCCTGGAGGAGGACATCCTCCTGTCTTCCTTGGAATTGTGTAATCTTCAACAGTTTCTGCACATACTGGGCCTGTATGCCTACTTGTATCCATGACGATGTTATAGAATAGTTTATGACATTAAATGCATTTATCTCCATAGAGAAAAGCAGGTGATGCTACCAGGGCGTGCTGCAGGTCAGATCTGGGGAGAGGCCACCCCCCAAACAGTAAGAATGTGTGCTTTTCAGTTTTTTCCTCTCCATGAAGATAGGCAGGATCATTGCAAAATGTCTGTTGTCCAATCCCAGTTCCATCAACAAGTGCATGCTGCTGTTGTGTCCTTGGGCAAGACACCTATGCATGAATATGATGTGTGAGTGATTGGTTGGAGAGGGGCTGATGACACATATTGGCACATATTTGGAGCCTTTTCTCCAGCTGTCCCAGGGCAGCTGTGCTTACAGACAGAACTAACTAGCACCAGGTGTGAAGTGAGTGAATAATATGTACAAAGCAAATGAAAGCCATTAGTATTTTCTAATCTATGTATGATTTATGGGGTGCAGTCTGCAGTTGTCAGCCAGTGAGACAGCTGCATGCGCCTGTCTGCTCTCCACCACAGCTCACTCACTTTTTCTAACTTCTTTTTTGGGGCATCATTCTCGTCACAAAACCACATCTCCATGGAAACCAAACATAAACAGCACTTTTCCGCGGTGTGCAGTCTGTGTGCAGCTCTTTC
>KN490852.1:0-26274 GCA_000787155.1 Scartelaos histophorus | reverse complement strand
GCTGAACCCAGACTTCACCACTGCCTGGAATGTTAGGTAAGATGAGATATGATCTGTGTTTCTTTATGGTCTGATTTTGTTAAAACAAAGCTTAGATTACAGTGTAACTTTAATATGAGAGCCCCAGACAGAACAGTGCCTCCAAGTTAGCTTTACAGACTGACTCCACTGAATGTACCCTGGTGTTGCAGGAAGGAGCTGCTGCAGTGTGGAGTGCTGTGTCCACAGAAGGACCTTTACCTGGGGAAGTTGGCCCTCACGAAGTTCCCCAAGAGCCCTGAAACCTGGATCCACAGGTCAGCTGACCCTCACCACAGACTTCTTATTTGAATATATTTAGTGCAATTGTCTCATGGTTGTTTTCACCCGAGTTACTTGAATCAGATCATTGTAGTATACAACAAACCAGTATACCTCACTTAGAAGGGAATAGCTATAGCATCTCATGAAAGGGCCAAAAATATGCAGAAATGCAGATGGGAGGTTAAGAGGGCCTTGGTTACATGTTACTACACTTGTTAAATTGCTAATTTAACTAATGATGAATTATGGTTGGAGTACTATAAACAAAACAGATTTATTGGGTTAGCTGAAGGTACACGGGTGTAATAGCAGAATAAGTCATGCCTAACAACGATGTGCACATTGACAGGCGCTGGGTCCTTCAGCAGCTCATGCTGAGTCGACAGAAGCAGCAGGGGGCGCCAGAGGCCGATGCTGAGAGAATCCAGCAGCTGAGTGAGCAGGCGGCTCAGACAGTTCAACAGGAGATGAGGGTGTGCGCTGATGCTGCCAACAGGTATCCCAGCAACTACAACGCCTGGTCACACCGGATCTGGGTCCTGCAGCACATGGCCAAAGGCAACATCAAGGTCAGACTAGGTTTTATTCACTCCCCAAACCGTCTTATGGTAAAGCTGGTGCTCATGCGTTTGTGCCTCTGCAGTTTCTCCATGATGAGTTGGCCTCCACACGCCCTTGGGTGTCCATGCACGTGTCCGACCACAGCGGCTTTCACTACAGACAGTTCCTGATACAGCAGCTGCTCACAGAGTTGTCTCCACCTCAGGGCAGCACTAAGGTCAATGGGGGTCCGGCAGGGCACGGGCTGGAGACTGAGGACCTCACTGCTCTGCTGCAACTGCTCCAGGAGGAGATGGAGCTGATCTCTGACCTCATCCAGACTTTTCCTGGACATGAAGCCCTTTGGTGCCACAGGTGACTCACTCACATAATGAATATATGTCATATTTCACATTTAGACTTACTGTTGTTTTGTACCGTTGTTTTGTCCAGGCGACATGTCTTCTACGTTTGGCAGAGCTGGTGGAGAGAGCAGCAGCTCAGCCAGAGCTCCTCTGTGATGTCCGAGCCTAATGGGGCGCAGTGTGAGGAGTGCTTGCAGGGACACCGGGCATCAGGGGAGGCCGTGGAGGAGGGACTGCCTCTGCCTTTAGCACAGGACCGAAAGCGTCTGAAGAGGGCGGTCCTGGGGCTGCCTTCAGTGCCCTCAGAGCAGAGCTTTGTGAGCACGCTCCTCGACAGCTGCTCCTGCACAGATCAGAGACGCCTGGCTCTGGCCTACAGGAGGTGGCTACACACAGTGCTCCAGCTGCAGCTCTGACTCTCCTGCAGAGACCTTTAGACCTGAATCAGAACCAAGATCCCATTCACTAGAAGTGTAGTCGTACACCACTCCCACCAGGACAACGCTCCCAGGTGTTTAAGTGCGTGAGTGACCCTGCAGTGAGCTGGACTAAAGGTTAGACTGGTTTAACAGCCGCATTAGTTTGACAGTCATGGGATCTCTGTCTTCATAAACTATTAACATTATTTGTGCACATTTAGTCTTCTACAAATTCTACAAACCTCACTCCGTCTGCCTTTGAAAATGTACTTCAAAAGCAGGTGATGGACAGTTCATGTTTCTTTTTTTGGAATTGGTTCTCATATGCGTGGGATTGTTTGGGTGGTACTGTGGACTATGAAGAGTTTCTTACTTAAGACCTTCGTCCACTGGGTTTGTGTTATTCAAATGTTTGTCTTGGGTGTAGAAAAGGTACTTTAAAGTCTGTTATACATTTGGTCATTTATTATTCTAATTTTAAGGTAGTTATTAACCTTTTGTGTTTGAAATAATTTACAGAAAGCTAATATATTGTTCTTGAAAACTACCTATGAAACAGTTGGGAACCAGACCAAAGTAAGGTCAAGTGTTCTGTGGGGATTTAAATGGAGCATACACATTGCTTTATCCTGAATAGGGGCTCCTGTTCCAGTGTTGATGACACTACATTCAGCCTCTAAAAAACTAGGTCACAGCGATGATCGTAGATTTCACCTGTTGCTTTCCTGCTATTTTTCCTTAAAACTTAACAGGGATATAGAGGATTCTATTCAAACTGAACATTTTTAAACATGTCCAGAAGAACTGACAGAAGACTGAACAAATACACAAATCACCTTTAAGAACATGTTTGTTTTAACAGTTTTTTGTGCGGAGTAAGACTATTTTGTTGTGAAAAATATGATTTTGGTAAAAATTCCAGCCTTAGAAATTTACTAATTGCGTCCATTCAAATTGCGATTTTGATTCTATTCCAATCAAAATCATTTGTGTTAAACTAGATATTGGAAAATAGTTTAGAGAATTAGTTGACTTTTCTAATCACATTTTTAGGAACAGTCTCAATAATCCTGACACTTGTATTTGGGTGCAGTGCTGTTCATTTCTTCTCATGATCCCACCTACTGGACATGGAGGATGATTACTTCATCAGTACTATTTCACTTTAGTCTTCTACAACAAGCACAGCGGACTCAACTTCCTGTGTCCAACCAACCAAAGAGCGCGTTCACACTACACTGGCATCCTGCGACCACAAGGACCTGCCTGGGCCTGTCACTTCACTTAAGATTTCCCAAATAAACTGGTGCTAATTAAAGATACACTTGATAAATGATAATATTGAACCCTAAAATATTGTATATCTCATTTACTGAACAGAAAGTCCAGTTACAAGTTATAGTAGTAATTGTTGTGACAGGCCTAGGGATGCCCTGTATTCCTTTAGCTTCTTCAAATGTTTGGAAATTACTTTAAAGGGTCCGTAGTACACAAATTTCTGATCTATGTTATCATTTTGTTTCCTCATCAAAAAAACTGGAGTTGTTTTTTTCATTCACTTATGTTTAGCACACAAACTTTCCTATTTAGGCTAAGTTCTTCTCTCAAACAGAAAACTCCATACACCTTCACTAGAATAATTTGGATGATTTCAGCTCTGAAATTGCACATCTCTCTTGAACTAAAGGTAAACGAAGCTGTTAACTTGAAAACTACTGCTACATCACAGTGTGGAACAGAGCATTTAGAGTTTTGATATCAAGGCAGAATAACTCAAACAAGCGTGAATAAAACAAAACACAACTCCAGGTATGTTTTTGATGAGGTAACGACTTTCTAACATGACTTTATGCTGCCCAGAGACAGTTTTGCCTAATATAGGACCTTTAACATTGCTCATTCACTTTTGTGTATTGTGCTTCCATAACATCCGGTCACAGGGAAGGAAAACCACTGTGTACATGACTATTATTGATAAAGCAAGTATTTTTGAGCCATGTAAAATGCTTATGAAACCAGTGTGGACTTAGACTATCAGAGGTGTATGCAAGGATAGTTCCATTTTACTGCAGATCTACAACACAAATAACTATGCAGAAATGTTACTGATATTCAACAAGTGATTTTTGACTCAAATGTAGCTTGTACATTTTTCCTTTATATTCTCAAATTGTCTTCAGTGACTGTAGTCCTAGCCTCATCTCACTGAATCTGTCATAATAAAGATACTTAGGATAAGCCTGCCTCTGTTCTTTCTTCTTTCATTTCTTTCAGGCTTTAGTAAGTGGGATTTGTGTCTTTTGGCGTTTATGTTTCTCCTCATATCTGTAAAGCAATGATGACAAGATTACAACATTTGCAGAGGAATGTAGTTTGTTTAAGTTAAGTAAAGTAGTTCCTGTTAGAATCTACACAAAGTGCCGCGGTGTTATTCTCCCATGGCGAAAGGGCGGGACTTGGGGCACAAGATCCAATCAGAAATAACTTTCCCTGTCCAAGCGTGGCACAGCTGTGGAGCTTTGTGGTGGGAGACTTTTCACCAGCATCTGTGGGAGTGACAGTTTGGGATGTATAATTTGGGACAAAAATGCTGCAGTCCTGCGCAAAGCAGGATGTTGTGGTGACCCTGTGTTTGGTCCCTCCTCAAGTCCCTCTCATCCTCCTGCGCTCTTGGAGTTTTTGTTTGGACAGGGGCATTTCCAGGGCTTACGTGTAGATGTTTGGGTCTAATCCTAATCATAACAAGTGTTTTCCTCGCAGAGGGTAGTGTAGTCTAGAGTCTGGAGTGGTGTTTGTATCAGAGGGACCAGAGTCTGTAGATGTGACGGAAGGAGGTGGCACGCGCGCGCGCGCATGCTCGCAGCAGCTGAAGAAAGATGGAAGACGAGAGGAGCCGGAGCGCAGCGCAGCGCGCAGCGGCCCGGGCCCGGAGCTGGTGAGTATCTGAGGGAGAGAAGCCGGAGAGAGGCAAAGTGCGCCGGGGGGAGAGGGGAGAGCGGGCGGGACTGTGGCGCGATGCCCTGTCGCAGCGCGCTGTTCTCGGTGTGAGGATGTGAGGAGCGCGCTGATGTTGCGGAGACTGTCTGCTCCTGGAGACGGAGGCCCTTTGTGGTGCAGACGCGGGGGATGTGTCTGTGCTCGCATGAATCTGGATGCAGCTCGGGCTCCAGACGCGCTGTTTATAAACGCAAAGATGCAGCGAGCTCTGAGGCCGTGTTCAGCCAGAGAGCTGGAGCTGAAAACAATCCAATCACATGTAGGCCCATGTAGGCGCCCTGTCGCATATTAACCTGCTATTATGCCATTATATAGGTCTGTATAGGCGTAATTAGCCTACAGTTCATAAAAGGGCTACGTGTATTATAAAATATGGTTTTCAGTCTATAAATATATAAGTATTTGCAGAGGACTGATTCAGGCCTGAGAGAAGCACATTTAATTTACTGAATTAATCTAAATACTGGGTCAGTCACAGCCAAGTGGAGAACCTAGAGCCCCAGGTCTACACTCTGTAGAACAAACACTTAAGACAGTAAGAACTGAAATCCAAGGAGAACCATTATTTAGAGGAAAAAAACAAACAGAACATCGTTTTAGCTGGTATAGTTTGTAAACTAAAGTGGTGCATCTAACCTATTATTAAGCTGTAAGGTTTAGTTTGTGCATTTCTTAGCCCACCATTTGTTCAAACTCTGAACATATTTTTAAGGATCTGTTAAAAGGACGTGCTCTTATTCCAGATGCACTCCTGGAGGCGTCTCAGGACCCAGACACTGCCCAGGACAATTACAGCATCATGGAGGAGAAGGAGGCACCCATTCCTCCTGACACCCAAAGGACCCACACCCACAGACGCACAGAGGCTCCATATGAAATGGAGGCGGAGCCCAGACCCCCGGCCCGAGTGGGGACCACCCGCTACCGTCGTCAGGGCGACACAGAGGCCCGGCTGAGGGCGCAGCAGCACAGACAGCAGAGGAGGCAGCAGAGAGAGGCCCAGCAGGAGCAGAGGAACCAAGAGGACGAGAGGGAGCGAGATGACTCTGCTCTAGCTCGCTCTGCCAGCACCGAGAGCGGCTTCCACACACACACCGACCGAGCCGAGGGGGACGACAGCCTGGTACAGAGCACAGAGCCTGAAGACGAGATCCCCAGAGCCTCTGCCTCTGCCCTGCCCCAAGACCCCTCTGCTGAGTACTCCAAGGTACAACCTTACCTCACAAGAGTTACTCTGGGAAAGTTAGCACAAGAGATGGGAGACCTATTGAAGTCGTGGCTTTTTAATGCCTTGAACAATCAGCACTTGAGCCATAACATCCACCCACCAGTAACTGTTTCCTCTGCCAGTCCTTTCACAATAAAATATAATTTTGTGAGTGAGACCTAAATACCACAACTGTTAAATTATGATTAAATTGCAGATTAATTAACAATTTTACTCTGAGTTAAGGTACATTAAGCTTGTGTTACATCAAAACTCTAACTTAACTGAGACTAAATCTAGAATTAAAGCTGGGCCAGAGCTGAACCAAACCAGGACTAAAACAGGACTACATTTAAATTAGGACTCAAACCAGGAACAACCAGGAAATCAAAGCAATTGTTCAACACACCTTTATACTTTTCCAGTGAGTTTGGAGTGGGGCTGCAACAATGAATTAACCAGTCATGATTAGCAGACTCTAAAACACATATGAAAAAACATTTTATAAAAATACATATGAAAAAAAAAACTTGAAAAAAAAGACATGCGGTGTTATCAAATCAAATGTCAAAATGCAATACTTTACTAATAATATTTCTGATTTTCATTAATAATACAATTTATTTGTAAATGTTCTGTATTTAGAAGCCTTTAGGCACCTTCATCCAACATTTTATTTGGTTAAAAGTATTAATATGCATTCAGTGTTTATTTGAGACATAATAGAAATAATCGTTTGACTTACCAAAAAATGACTCCCTGACTAGTCGACTATGCTGATAATGGTTATTTGCAACCATAGTCTGAAGCTGAATCAGTGATTAAACAGTTTCACTCTGTTATTTGCTGTACTGCAGGTGCTGGGCAGCTCTGACTCTGAGGAGCTGAGGGATGAGACCTACTGTGAGCCCTATGACATTTACTCCCCTTCAGAACATGTGTACGAGGAGATCTGTGAGGCTGCAGGTTTTTCTAATCACCTGCCCCAGAGACGAGCCAATTTCACACTTTTGGAGCCCCAGCCTGATAGTGGGGACTACCAGCAGGCCGTGGGGTCCCGGCTTCACCACTATGACGAACGCTCGGATGGAGAATCGGACAGTCCAGAGAAGGAGGCGGAGTTTGCCCCTTACCCCCGAGCAGACAGCGGCGACCTGGAGGAGGACGGAGACAGCATAACAGTGGAACTTCGGATCAGTCTGAGCTCACAAAGCTTAAATTGTGCCAAAGAACTGCCCAGCAATGAGGAGAATGTCGAGAGCTCAGAAATCCCCCCAGACCAGAGTCCAGTCCCTGCTGAAGTGCACAAAGTGACCCCAGTGATGCGGAGTTTACAAGAGAAGAAAGATGCGATATCGCTGGCTATAAAAGACATAAGGGAAGCTATAGAAGAGGTGAAGACGCGCACAGTGAGGTCTCCATACACTCCAGACGAGCCCAAAGAGCCAGTTTGGGTCATGAGGCAAGACCTGAGCCCCACTGCAGACTGTGAGCTGCAGCAACCACTAGAGGGCGATGTGAGTACCCTGTCCTATCTGCTGTCTATAGAGCTGTATGGGGTTTTTCATGTCCCCTGGGGTCTCCTACCAAACAGGATCTTACTAAATAAAAAAAACCCAACTACATTATACATAGAAAATCATATGGTATTAAAGTCTTGTTTAATTAATTAATATTAGTAGTAAACAAATCCTACAAATAATTAAAAAGTGCATATTTTATAGTATACTCTATTTTACATTAGATCTTTCCATGGCCTTTTTGCACAGAGGTTACTTTGAGTACAGTTGCTTTAAAATAATATATAATAGAGGTCATGGTGGTTAAAAATACTATATATACTACTATGTATATCTGAAGTTAATGTAATCATGGAGGGACCAAGCATTAAATATTGCACAAAAACAGATTTCCAAAGGAGGAGGAGAAAAATTGAATCTGCTGGAGAGAAACAGAAAGAATTTAGTTTGGTTAAGATAAGTATTTTTTTTTAAGTTTATGTAATGTAATGTAAATGTTTTTATTATTGACATTTCATAATGTATAGGGGTTTTATACATTTAAAAAGTTCAGTACTGATTTAATGATTTCAACAGGATGTATTACCATTTGCGCAGGAAAAGTAAAAGCTCATGGTAGTTCTAGTGTGTTTTCCTCAACAACAAGCCAAACATGTATTAAAAGCAGACAAACAAGTGAACATGAAAAGATGAAAATAGTAAAATGACTGACAGCATGTCGCCACTGCTCAGTGATCTTTTATTCATGGGGCTGTGAGGCAGAGAAAGGCAAGTCTTAAAGCGTTCAATAATTCAGGGAAGCTCCAGTGTCTGCAGCCTATTTCCACGTCATGTGACCTTTGCTGGAGAGAGCTGCACATGAATCCTGATGGTTTTATTGACACACAGGAATAGGGCTGTTGCAACTTATTGATCCTAACTAACCCCTTTTGTCAAATAATGCCAATTAATTTTGTAATGGAAAAACTGTTATCTATATAATTTAAGACCTCAAACATGCCACACTCTAATAGAAAAGGTCTGGTGGCATAAATAAATCAGTGATAACATCAAAATGACAAGGGTAATGTGTAAACTTTAAATTTTTAATGTAAAATCTATTTTGTTTACTCTAAGACAGATACTTTATTTACACTCAACAAAAATATAAACGCAACACTTTTGTTTTTGGTTTATATTTTTGTTGAGTGTATTATTTGTCAGTTTCAAAATCCCATTATAATAGTATGATCTGTTGGCTGAGGGGGAGTACAGCACTTTGGTCACAGGGTTGTAGCCAGATAGAAAAAAAAAAAACTAAAGTGGACATTTCCTTAGTGACCTAAGGCAAGTGACACTCACGTTGGCAGCCATGTTTTGACTGTTGGTTCTACTTAAACTTTCAAGAAACTGAATAGAAATTTACTTTTAATTATCAATTAATTTAGCTCATTTGATTTTACTTTTTTGTGCTTGATCTAGTCTAGTCTAGTCTAGTCTAGTTTTGTTTAATGTGGCCCAGTATTGCATAAAAAATATTATAGTAACCAGAAAAATAAAACTGAAAAATAGATCATCTATATATAACTTATATAAAGATAAACTGAGACTTACTGCACTTAAATTATTAAATATCTTATCTAGTCTAGTCTAGTCTAGTTTTGTTTAATGTGGCCCAGTATTGCATAAAAAATATTATAGTAACCAGACTGATAAATAGATCATCTATATATAACTTATATAAAGATAAACTGAGACTTACTGCACTTAAATTATTAAATATCTTAATCATTTAATGAATTTGATAAAAACTGAGGCCAATCAACAGCTCAAATACTCAAAAACAGAACAATATTGTACTTGTTTACTATTTGAAGTGACCTCACCCTACAGTTTAAAGATGGCTGCTGCTTTTGCCATGGCAGTGGTTGCTGAGTCCACTCTAGTTTCTCTCTTCTCCCTGTCTGAAGCTCAGTGACAGGACAGGTGCTCGACACCTGTCACCTGAGCTGCTCACAGAGAACAGCTCAGAGCAGAGTGAACAGGGCTGTGAGGGGCCAGGACACACTCAGAGACCATGGAAAACTTTTGGATGTACCAGGTGGAGAAGCTGGAGGAGGAGGAGGCAAAGCAGAGCCGCCTGCCCCAAGACCAGGATGTGGAGGATAAGGTTTGAAGCGAGTTTGTGCTACCACAGATGTGTGTTATGCCCACTGTACACAGTCTGTATACACTCTGTATACTGTCTGTGTACTGTCTGTATACACTCTGTATACTGTATACAGCCTGTGGGTCTGACCCGTGCAGGGGAGTGCTGTCCTACTTTTAGATCCTGCTTTTAGATTATGTAATATCTCATCTGTGAGAATATTATAGGATCTTTTTGTGTTTTGTTTTTATCCAGTTTGTGTTTGATATTTATTTGTTGACTTATTCAAATGAACTGAAGTTACTGTATATGAAATACAACTCTAAAGAAACAAAACAATGCCTGTTGCTAACATGCAAATAAATGAAAGGATATGTTAGAATTTCAAACATTTTTCTAAGTGATAATAATAATAATCCCTTACACTTGTAGTGCTACTATTGTGACCACAGTTGTCCTGGAGCAGAGTGACAGCAGTAAGTCTGCCAATCTGTGACCACAGGCTTCATCCTTCACCGGTCACTCCTGCACACACCACTCACACCACAATGACAGAACCTGGTGCCCATTAACTATATCAACCTCTCTCTTACCCTGTATTTTTTACAGACTGTGTATTTCAGGATAAAGGTTAAACACCCCTTTGTGCTTATTGTGTTTGTTCTTGTGTTGTGTTCAGTCTCCTCGCTCAGGATCCCCGTCTCCCTCTGGAGCTGAGGGCTCCAGCAGCCAGCTCCTGCCTGATGACGCCCTGCAGACGCCCTCACCCCGAGAGGTGAGACACACAGGCCTTTACCTTTAGATTGTGCTCACACTGCTGTGTGTGCTCCTACTGACATGTGCTGATTGTGGTCCTCAGGCCGGCAGGAGCAGGGTGTCCTTCCCCACCTATGTAGAGGGTGAGTTCACTCATATTTAATTCAGCCTTTTGTATCCCAGTGTCACATGACCAGTGTCCAGTCTACGGTTACATCAACTACAATGAGCTCATTGAACACAACATTAAACACCTTATTACTCATTTGTTAAAAATACTAAGAATACATCATTTACACAAGTTACAACAGAACGTAACACTTAATAACTACACATATTCATGCCTTAATAAACCATGAACAAAAACTCATCAAAAATAATCAGATCAGATTTAACTAAGTAGTTACTAAACCTCTTTATGCTTTATTATGGGTTATTAATGTTTAGTAAATAGGAAGTGATAACCAGTGGCAGATATTCACTTATTTATTACAAAAACTAATACAGTGAAGTGGAATCTTCTTTGGGCTGTTTTATTGATCTTTTTATTGCCTGTTTTATTGAAGTTTTGAGCATGTCTCCTCTGCAGTGCCGGGCCCCTGTGACCCAGAGGACCTCATCGACGGCATCATTTTTGCTGCAAACTACCTGGGCTCCACTCAGCTGCTGTCAGATAAAACCCCTTCCAAGAACGTGCGCATGATGCAGGCGCAGGAGGCCGTGAGTCGCATCAAGGTTCGGACACTTTATTTTTTTCTTAACACCTCTATAGCCCGAGCAAAAAAGTGCCAGTCTGTAACTTTTCTTTTGACGTTATGCTACTTGTTAAAACCATCAGATTTAGGGAGCATTCACACTTGTCCCTGTTAGTTCATAGCATGAGCCCTTTTTAGTCCTGATCTAGTCCTGGTTCGATCCCAGATTAGTTCCAAAATGAGTCTCAGTTTAGTCCCAGATTCATGCATTCACATTTGTACGATCACCACAGCAAAATAAGGACTAAACTGCGAATAACACTCAAACTAAACCTGGACTTGACCAGAACTAAACCAGGACTACAACAAGATTAAACCAAATTAGACCAAAACCCAAACTGGACCAAAACTAAGACCAAACCAAAGTAAAGCAGTTTTAATGCATGTGATGTTCCATAGTGCGGCATTAAGTGTGGACCTGTATAGCATTTATTTTCTTTTGGGTGTTTTATTGCTCAAAAACCTGCACTAACACTGAAAGCAGAGTCACGAGCTGCACCACCTGCTCGTCTCCATGGAGATAGACAGGTTTAATGCCATACTGCACATTTTAGGCAAAGTAAAAACATCTCCATGGAGACAAGCAAGTTAAGTTCCCTCCACCAGAAAAATTGTACCTGAAATGGTCCTTTATGATCTCAGTATTGGACATTCAGTGATAATTTTCTATCTATAACTATTAATAATTGTTGATAACTGTTTCTGTTCTTTTCCATTTTTTATTTTCTTTTCTTAATTTTTATTTAATGGCGTTGAGATGTTTATGCTTTTCGTTCATTCGTCAATATTCGCTTCTTGTGTTTTAAAAAGACATGTTTAGTGTGTGCATGTCTCTCATTCTAATCTGTTCTTTATCCACAGGCAGCCCAGAAACAGGCCCAGAACAAGAAGAAGGTACAAAACTTTTTACTCTAAAACCAACTAAAATATGTGAACATTCTGGAAATGAATTTTACTTTCCATAAATGTGATTATGCCAGTGATTATAACTAAATAATAACCACATTGCTTGTTATAAAACTCACTTTAAAGAAGACCTATAGCTGTGTCTGCTTTATAGCTATACTTTATTTATACGTATTCCGTTAGAATTTGCACGTTTGAAATCAAAATATTCAAAAATAAAATACAATTAGAGAAAGGACCAATACCAAATTGAGCAGTGGGCGTAAACTATTGGCGTAAATGGGGATTTAAAAACCTCTCGCTCCAAATAGTAAAATAGTAAAATAGTAAAGAATAATAACAAAATAATAAACAATAATCATTTGTGGAACATTTTTTATAATCGTGATAATCTCCAACAAAGATAATCGCCATTTTATCACCAGGATGTGCAGAAAAAAGCACAAAAGTACAATTTTATAAGAGTTGTTAAAATATAGAAACTACGATACTACTCATGATATTACTATTATAACTCTTGATATACATAACATTTTTAAACTATCCTCAACTTTTTTAATGATAGTGACATAATCTTTAATCGCAATTTTGCCGTGAGTAAGCGAGTAAATGGTGAGAAGAAATAAAAGTATAATGGTCCTAAATAATATATAATAAGTCTAAGGTTATGTGGAGTATTACATTATGTCAGATTACTGCATGAGTGCGTATCACTGTGTTTGTTTCAGGCTCCTGAGGATGAGGCTCACATGACGGAGGTGGACCTGTTCATCTCCACTCAGAGAATCAAAGTGCTCAACGCGGATTCACAGGTACAACTGGATTTTTATGAGGAATGTGATTGATATATATAAAAAAAATCTATGCACAATGATAAAAACACCTAAACAAACTAAACTGATGTGACTTTAAACAGCTCTACCTCACATTTATTCAATTACAGCTGGTTTTAGAGCTCAAAAACAACTAGAAAAACATGCATTCTGACTGTGAGCGGTAATACCAGACTATAAAACATTTCCAGTAATAACATCTCCATGGAGCAAAGCATTTAATGAGAACGCACCTTTAAAGACCTTATTTTACTAATCTATAAAAAAAATGAATGAATCAGAGCTTTTTGGAGATTCTAAAATAAATTTCTGTATCATCTGATCTCATTTAGTTTGTAATTGTTGCCCCTCCAGGAGACCATGATGGACCACCCCCTGAGGACCATCTCGTACATCGCAGATATCGGGAACATCGTGGTGCTGATGGCGCGCAGGAGGATGCCTCAGTCGGAGTCGGAGGAGAACGCAGAGGAGGACAGCAAACGGCAGTACAAGATGATCTGCCACGTGTTTGAGTCAGAAGACGTGAGTAAAACATTCACATAAGAAAGTCCTTTGTTTGAACTCGAGAGCGTCTTGTTGTGTCTGAAGATCTTACTCTTGTCGTCTCTTTACTTATGGACTCGTGAATATTGTGGCAAAATGTAAAAATCCTATATGAGGATGAGTTTAAGACATGTTAGAATGCTGTTACCTCATCAAAAGTATATATGAAGTTGTGTTTTATTTCACACACTAATACTTCTCCAAAGCTCCAAATGCTCTGTTCCACCTTATGATGTCATGTGGAGGTAGTTTTCAAGTTAACAGCTACTTTTTACTTTTAGTTCAGTAGCGATGAGCAATTTCAGAACTAAAATCATCCCAATGATTCTAGTGAAGAGTGTTTTCTGTTTGTAACATCAGAAAATTAGATCAGAAAATATAATATGGGCCTTTTAATGTTTTTCAGAAAATATCATAATATGGGCCTTTTAATGTTTGAATATTTTTTCATTGTCCTGGAAACAAGGATCAGATGATATTTGAAAATGTGTTTGTAAAAGTTGTGGATAAGGTTCAAGGAAATGGACTAAAGTGCACCATAATTCACTTTTTTGATATAGTATGCTACTACTTTCTTATTTCTTCTATATTTATTTTAAGTATTTTTTTTTACAATTGAAATTATGTATATTTTGATATTTTGCCCACTTTTGCTCTTGGTTAAAAAAGAACACAGTGTAGAACAAGTCTATAAGCACGTCTCCAAATCTCTCTCACAGAATAAAGTCTTCCTCCTAGAACATTGTTGCAAAATGTTCTGTTATATCTTGTAATGTTTCTGTTTTCAACTGTGAAGTGTGTGTAGCAGTGTGTGACTAATAGCATTTACTATTTTACTCTTTTCTAATAATCTTAAATCAGCTTGGTCATTTCTATGAAGAGCTCCACAGCTAAACTACTGTCAGTAAAAGTATGTGGTTTAGAGTCAAATTCAGACTTTAAAAAAAGATGTTTGACTATTTTCAGGGTTTATTTGATAATTCTATATTTAATTTGCCCCTCATATCTTAAATTGTTTCACGTTATATCTCTGGCTGCAGTTACATGTGCACACTGATCTGAATATTATCAGGTTTTCCGACATAAAAGATAATAAAAATGACATGTAAATAGTAAAATCATTTAATTACTTATTTAAATAATCTTAAAAATCCATAAGTCAGATTTTGTTGTGCATGTGAACCAAGACAATATCAACAGATGTAAAAACACAGCTGATGCACTGAATTAAAGTTGTCCAAAGTTCTTCTTGGGGTAATATTTGGGGGTCTGTTCAGTAAATGAGTCGTTTTAGGAGCTAATTCTTCCCGTGTGTGCAGGCCCAGCTCATTGCTCAGTCCATCGGCCAGGCCTTCAGTGTGGCCTATCAGGAGTTCCTAAGAGCCAACGGCATCAACCCCGAAGATCTGAGCCAGAAGGAATACAGCGACCTGCTCAACACCCAGGACATGTACAACGACGATCTGGTCCACTTCTCCAAGTCTGAGAACTGCAAGGATGTAAGTATCTTCTCTCTTATGATACTACCTAAAACGCTGCAAAGTACATCTTTAAAATACATCTATAAACTGAAGTGTATCATGTATTATATATTTGTTGCTGTGTTGCAGGTGATAGTGGAGAAGGCCAAAGGGGAGATCCTGGGGGTGGTGATCGTGGAGAGTGGGTGGGGGTCCATACTGCCCACCGTCATCGTGGCCAACATGATGCACGCGGGACCGGCCGAGAGGTCCGGGCGCCTCAACATCGGAGACCAGATCATGTCCATCAATGGGACCAGTCTGGTGGGGCTGCCCCTGTCCACCTGCCAGAGCATCATCAAGGTGCACTGCCAAACACTCATTTATTCATTCATTCACTACATAGCATCATCAAGGTGCACTGCCAAACACTGCCAAACACTCCAAAACACTCCAAAACACAGGATCTCATTTATTTTACAGTTTGAGATGTAATGATATCCAAATCTCTCAGTATGATATTTTCACTCTATGCATCTCGTAGAACAGTTTTTATTGTGATATTTTGAGGAGGCAAAACTGTAAATATGCTACGTTTTCCTCGTAAGATGCCTTGTCAAGACTTAATCCAAAGAACTAACATTTAAAAGTCCTTATAACAGTTATTTCTTCATGTAGTTTACCCTGAAATGGAGCAAAGGATCATGGTCTATGTAGTTCCTTCTGTTTTTTCTATTGCTGCACCGTAACTAAACTTAATTTAAGCAATAAGAGACTTGTAATTTGATATTGTGATGACCCATAATATTATTGTGAGTACGTAATAGCATTGTAATATGGTAAATTGCATAATAATCATTAAAAAATGTATTAAGAGTAAGTACAATTCTTTTAAATAGCTCGTTTGATTCTGACAGGAAACCCAACAGATCTTTTACTGTTTTTAGCAAGAAAATTAAAACTATTTTTTAAAATTATCTTTATTGTGCTGTGAAGTAATGTTTCACAGTGCGGTTTTAAACCTTTCTATCATCATGAAGACCAAACCAGACCAAATTACAGGTCAGATCTGTGGAGATGTAACCCCACTAGATCAGAATATCTTTTTGAGCTGTAAAATGACCTGTTTAAAGTTATACTGTGGAACATTCCAGGAAGTTACACAACACACCTTTAAGTCTTAAGACATTGGTTAATACTATCCTTGTTTTTCATATTCTTATCCCTCTTGATTTTTATTGCATGAGCACTATAAAACTCTCTCTTATCTGATGTACTTTCAGCCACGTGTGATCTTACCACAGACGTCTTTTCTCCACAGGGTCTGAAGAACCAGTCTCGGGTGAAGCTGAACATCGTGCGCTGTCCTCCTGTCACCACCGTCCTGATCCGACGCCCAGACCTGCGCTACCAGCTGGGCTTCAGTGTCCAGAACGGCATCGTGAGTCCCTGCGCCGCTAGTGCCCACTGTCACATGACACCACAGTATTCAACACACCAGAGGGCAGCTTTAATATCATCTTCTTGGTTTATTAATAGAAATGACTAGATTCAACATTTGTGAATTTCTCTTTTTGAATATATTAGAGTTAGTTACTCTTTTTGAATACTGTTATACTGTTATATTGTACATTTAACAAAAAAAGACAAAAAACGGGGAGGAAGTAGGACATGTTTATTTAATCCTACCCCTAATTTACTATATTTCACTTCATATTCTTTGTGTTTGTCTCCACTTGTGTGTCTCTTTATAAGTACAGCAGAACTTAAATGAGCAAAACACATACATATTACAAATACACACAGGTTTACAATATAGTATCAATAATCACTTTTAAATAACAGTTCATAAATGTGTGCTTTACTAGTGGTTAGTAAAAGCTGTCTCTTTCTCCCCATTTGGAAGCATCATATAATTTGAAAGACCCACACACACTGTCCTAAGCACAATTCCTAACCACAGTGAGTGTGCCCACAGATATGCAGCCTTATGCGAGGGGGCATCGCCGAGCGGGGAGGGGTGCGAGTCGGTCATCGTATCATTGAGATCAACACTCAGAGCGTGGTGGCTACTACGCACGAGAAAATAGTCCACATCCTTTCAAACGCTGTTGGGGAGGTGAGTCTCGCATTATTTATTGGTTTGATATTCATCTTAATAAACAATTTGATAATATTACTAAATGTGCATTCAGCATAAAGTTATTTATACTTATAACTAATTTATACTTATACTTTATAACATAATATTTAGCATTGCATCATTCATTTACTCCACTCTTGGTGCAGTGCAGGCTGCCTTCATACGGCTATTCAGTAGCAATGCAGAATTATGTACATTTTGGCAAGTTATATTAAGGAAAAGTGTTGCTATTTGATACTGATTTAGATTTTCAAAACAGAAGAATAATAGTAGTCATAATATTATTCTGTTCCTATCTTATGCTTCTAATATAGAGCCACACAATGCTAAAAATATAGAAGAGAAAGAATAAATCAAATTAAGTCAAATTTATGTCATTTCATCTGCATCAGTACTTCAAATTGGTCTCTAGTTTCGATGCTAATTTTAGTATTGATAAGAATGGGTGTATTGGACAGCCTAGTGTATTCTGTTTTTCATGTATTTTTTGTTGCTTAGATCCACATGAAGACCATGCCTGCAGCCATGTACCGCCTCCTCACAGCTCAGGAGCAGCCCATTTACATCTGAGCCCTGGTTCTGTCTGCAGAGTCTCACCTCACCCACCCGGACTCCTCAAAGGACTGTGTGTGTGTGTGGACCCTGTCTGCCCCCCCAAACACCTCTCATACCCCAAGCCTAACAAAAAGATACCACATCCAACTTCACTTGTAGCAAACCACCCTCCAGTACAGAAGTGTGTAGCGTAATTCAACCAAGGTTTAAGAAAGAGTTTGACTAAAATATCTGAGCTGGTGTGTGGATAGTCTGAGCATATCTGAGCGGTTTGTGTGTGTAAAGGGTTGGGGAGGACCATCACTGACTTTGTGTTAGCCCCCAAACGTTATTTAGTCAAAGGAGCTGTACCTGATGTTTACTGCCTCAAAAATGTGAAAACCAGAAGTAGTTCATTTTAAAAGGTTTGCAGCGGTCCAAAGTGATTCCTTAAGCAATCCAAGCATTTAATGATTCACCGCAATTAGCTTAGAAGCACTTTTCACACGTGTCAGAGCAAGCAGGTACAGCCTTTTAATTTGTAATGTTCACTTTGTTATTATTTAAAGTAATATGAAAATACAGTACTATGTCTACCGTGTCACCATGTTTTGTCACAGATCTCCAGAATACAAAATGATTGATTAGAACTGAGTATGCAGCCTGGTAGAATGTTTTTTTATTTTACTTTTTCAAGAATTTCTGTAGCTGGGAAGCCAATAAATAGCACAAAATAATAGTATTCCCTATAGAAAGTGCATGAAAACAGGATCTGCCCACTGCGTAAAACACTGCAGTGACAAAGAAAAACACAACACAACCAGCATTACCAAGAGCAGTATTCATGTAGTTTGACTTAAATATGAATAGTTGTATTTATGGCTACAACTATGAATACATTTGATAATCAGAAAATACATCTCTAAAACACAATAATGTCTCTTTCATCCATAATATTTCAAATTTTATTGAATTAAAAAAATCTAAATTTGAAAAATGTCACTGTAAAATATTAACTTTTGTTTAATTACTATGGTTTATTAATGGCTGACTTGTTGACTTCTAAAATAATGGTTAGTGCTCATATTTGAGAAAGACATTCAAAACCATATTTGAATACTAGATACAGGACAAAGAAAATATTGTAGAAAATGTGGAGTGTTGTACAAGTGAATGTGGACTATGGAAACGATGAGAAGGCCTTATGTTAAAGTGAATTAGACACGATCTGTTTATTATAGATAGACTTACTGACATGGTGACATGGTGACACGGTGGACCTTATACTCTCTTCTCTGAGCCGAGATCCAGGAGTCCATCTGTTTTCTCCTTTGGGCCAATGGTGCGATCCCGTCTATAGCCCACAGAGGGCGCTGCTGCTGCTGTACTTCTGTGTGTACATGTGTTTACTTGTGTTTGAACGTGCTGCACCTATATTCACACGCACTAGAAACACTGTGTAGTTTATAGAGATGTAAAGCTATATTCTTCTACTGTCCAGAGCTGCATCCACCTTCCTGTGAACTCTGAGTCATGTGACAGTGTCTTTGGCTGCTATAGTAGAGAATACTTGACATATAAACACTATATAATGCTGCCTGTCCTGACAAAAACGCAATGTGAACAGGGTTTGAATGTAAAAGACGTGCTTGGATCATGGGAGGATCAGAGCCCTGTCCAAGCGTAAGCACCAGAGGAGAGCCTTCTGAATGTAACTTATGTTGATGTGAAAAACCAAACCCACGTTTGCAGTATTTACCACAATAAATGTTTTGCAGACACACTCCAGGTTTTTCTGTGCTTTTGTGCAGGGGCGGGGCTATTACAGGGCCCAGATGACGTCTTTTCTGGTCTATGTTATCATGTTTCTCCATTAAAAACATACCTGGAGTGCTGTTTTGTTTCATTCACACGCGTTTGAGTATTCTGCATTATTCTACATCTCCATAGCTCCAAATGCTCTGTTCCACCTTGTGATGTCATGAAGCAGTAGCTTTAAAAAAAAAAAAAAAGTTAAAAGCTCCTTTAACTTTTAGTTGCAGGTGTATAAAGTTTAAATAGTAGAACATTTCCTGCATTACCACAAGGTGGAAGTGTGGAGTGTTTTCTGTCTGAGAGAAGAACTCAGCCTTAATAAGCAGGATTTGGGTGTTAAATTGTGTGAATGAAACAAAATACAACTCCAGGTTTGTTTTGTAGAGGAAACAACATTATAACATATATCAGAAAATACCATAATGTGGGAGGTCATTGCACATAATTGACTTTATGGAGCCCACAGCACCCACCCAGACACAGGGAGAAACATGCAAAGAACATGTAAGAAAAACAATAAAATACAATTAGAATTTGTCAAAAACAAATCATAGAAGACAGGATTACATAACATTATCAAAACAAAACAGAAAGAACTGGCCTTGTTTCCAGTCAATGACTGGAACAAAGTCTTCCCCAGATCCTGATAAAACACATCTGCTGGTCCCATGGAGACAACCCCACACACAAGGAACAGCTCTAAACATTACATAACCTCCATCAGAAGGTCACCATTAATCAACAAGACACATAGTTTTGGGTCCTTTTAATATTTCCCTCCCTAACACTCCCTTTCCCGTGAAGTCCCCTCTGCTCGGCTCTTACTGTAAGAGGAGCTGGCCGTGCTACAGCCACCATCTCTGCACTCACCATGAAGGCAAGTACTCACTCTCATCTCATACTTTACTATATTAACACTTATGCTACAGCTGTATTTCATCAGATTAACATTTTCTTCATCTGAGTAGCTCTAAGAAATGGGGCTAATTCACAATGTAAGTCTATAAAGTGAGTGAAGATTTATGTTGACATCATTTTGTGACTCAAAAAATTGTATTTCTTGAACTGACTTTAGCTATGATTTAATTTTTTGTGTGGTCAATACATAGAAATAACATCTCTGTATTTAATTGTATTTATTTTTGTATGTGCTTACTCTATATCCCAAATGCCGTGGTTTGTCCTAACAGTTATTCTGTATTATATTACTTTCACCAGTTACTTTGTTACTATTATTGCAGTACTCCTATTTAGTATAATATCTGACTTCTCTGCTTATGTCTGACAGTTTCTCAGAGTGTTATTTTCTTGTCTTCATCTTAAGGAGGTAGTTTGCCTGACGGTGTTGCCCTGCCTCCTGCTCCTGTTCTCCCCTGAAGGGTAGACGTGTTTTTATACTTTCTTTTTATCATTTCTAAAAGCACATCACACCTCACTCCACTGTTTCAAACTCACATTTCAGGCTTTGTCAGAGGGTGGACTGCCAGTGGGGGCCGTACAGTGAGTGGAGCTCATGTCTGGGATGTCCCACACTACAGGTCAGCTTCATTTAAATCGAAATATTTACATGCAAAGCGGCTTTTTTCCATCATGATGCAGATGACACAGTATTTTGGTCATTTCATCTCATGCAAACCTTCTTCTCAAGCCTTAAAATGAAAACATGTTTAAATGTGCCTTGCAGGGAGAGGCATAGTAGAGGGAAAAACATACATCTTTTGCTCCTTTTTAGTGACTTAAATTTGAAGGATAAATAAATCTAAATCCTTCGACAGTACTAGAGTTCTGCAATACCTCCAATATCACTATAACGTGTATATGTGTAACAGAAGTACCACATGTCTGATAATTCACCCCTAATTCTTCTTGTCACTTGGTTTGCACAATTCTAACAGTTTTTTCTGATGATTTGTGTGATTTCATATATTCAGACCAGGACCCGTTCGATCGCCGTGTACGCTCAGAACGGAGGGAACCCGTGTTTTGGGGAGAAGTTTCAGACCAGGCCTTGTTTAGAAGTTCATCTCATGTTTTTTAAATGGAAATGTCCAGACCCCCGGGTGCACTGTCAGTGGGGTCCTTATGGAGACTGGTCTGAGTGTGACGGCTGCACCAAAACACAGGTTAGTCTATTTTCACTGTGCATTTATGTATTATTATCATGTTGTAGAGTACATGGATTGTGTTGCATTGCCACATTTGTATGATTTATGCTCCTGTGTGCGATGTTGCTCATAGTTTTAAATGACACATGAGAGGTTCTAAGATGTGTATAAATAAAATAACAATATATATATTCGTAATTATTTGAAAAGCATGATCATATGGGACCTCAAACATTGTTGAATCAGCCAAATCAACCAAAAAAGGAACATTTTTGAGGTCTTTCTCGTGTGCTCAACAAAAGATGAGCTCCTGTAGTCTCTATGTAAAAATAACAGGTATAAAAAGTTGTTTCTATATGATTTATTATTTTTAGATTGTATATCGGTGGTTTTCAGATTGTAGAATGTGATGATCTCATATTTCCAGATGAGGCAAGAGAAAAAATTCCCTATTGATTACATTGTACTTTTATTTTCATAATTATACAAAAGGTAAATTCACAATTGTAGAATCTGATCATTTCTATTAGTGACTAAACCCAAGATCCTGCTTTATTACAACACATATCTGCATTTATAACATAATTTTTTTGCTGCCCCCATCTGTTTTAAATAATATCGGCCTGTAGAATGATGTCATGTCATCTGAAACCCACTTCTCTACTCTATTGTAAAACGGTGTGTGTGTGCGTGTGTGTGTGTGTGTGTGTGTGTGTGTGTGTAAATGTTGCAGACTCGTTCTCGGACCATCGCGGTGTACGCCCAGTTTGGAGGGAACCGCTGCGGTGGAGATCGTTCTGAGACCAGGTCGTGTGAGCCCACTAAAGCCTGCCCCCTGGAGCAAGGCTGTGGGAATCGATTCCGCTGCAGATCAGGTCTAAATCAGACTTAGCCACAAGTCTTTATTTAGTGTGCACTACTGGAGGAAAGGCAGAAGTGCAGGTTAAAAGCACATTATATAGACAGTCAATGATACACTTTAGAGGCACTGGTATTCACAGCACTCTTCTGTTTTAGCACTAACCAGTCACAACCTCTTAGCTTAGCTTCAGAGATCAGATATTTCATTACAACCTTTAGCCTCTCAAGCATTAAAATAGTCCTATAGTGCAAAATAATGACTCTTGTGAGCTGTAAACCATGTTAGAATATTACCATACCCATTTATCATTAGTCTGTTTGCATTTCCAAAGCTCAAAATGCTTAAGTTTTCTAATTTTTAACTTTTTGTTGAGAGATCTCAAAATGCTTAAGTGAAATGATCCAAATGACTTTAGTGAAGAAGGAAGGAGTTTAAAAACAATGGAGCACTTCCTGTATTTCCACATGACATCACAAGGAGTTTGAGAAGAGAAGAATTCAAAATATTTTTTTCAGAAATCATTCGTTTTTATGCATGTTTTTTGTGTTAAAATGTCATGTGGTGCGACCGTCCGCCATTAACTGCTGATTTTTAAACTTCTTTAAAATGACTCTAAATTCAATGAAATTAATTTTCTTTCTTTTTTGGCATATTTTCTTTCTAGTGTTTTGTACCACATGAAGTTTCAGCTTTCTTGATTAGATATTTCCCCATAATATTCAAACAAATATTGTCCGAGCGTGTCCATTTGATCAAATATCATATTTTAATGTTTTAAAATTTCAATATTATGTTCATTTGATTCAGAACTTTGATTAACATGTTTTAAAAAATAAAGTTTTTTTTTTAAGGTTAATCTCGGTCACACCACATGACATTTTTTAAGGTCATAGCCAATTCATGTGCATAAAAAAAGACTCTAAATGCTTAATATAAATGACAAACATAGATTTATAGAGACTTGACATTGGAAATATTTTAAAAAGTTCAACAGAAACGTAAAATTTGCCTGTTGGTGTCATTGACCCTTAAACATGTGCGAATGAAACACAACTCAAGGTATGTTTTGGATGAGGAAACAACATTATAACATAGATGAGGGAATAGTGCCGCACGGGCCTTTTAACATCAGCCCTCTTCAGCCTCTTTACATGTTGCTTCCTCTTCTTTAGAAAGTAAAACTCGACTTGTACTGTGCTCAGGCATGTGCATCCAGCAGACTCTCATGTGCAATGGGGATCAGGACTGTGAGGAAGACAATGAAGACGAGCATTCGTGTGAGAGGAAGGAGCACGCTGTGTGTGAGCAGCAGAGGCCCCCGCCCAACATCGAACTGCTGGGCACAGGGTAACACACACTCCTCTATAAGCCAAGGCCAATATTACCCCCATGGCAAAACAGCACAGTATAATAGTGAAGATGTTTAGTCCTGTGTAGACCTGGTTTGGTTCTGTTTTAGTCCCGGTATTCTTCTACTCTGATCTACTATTGGTCTAGTCCAGGTTTAGTCTTGTAGACCTGGTTTGGTTCTTTTTAGTCCTTGTATTGTTCTACTCTGATCTAGTCTTTAGTCCAGGTTTAGTCTCGATTTTAGTTTAGTCTTTTTTCATTGTGAAACCAATGGAAAGGTTTTGCGATGAAAAAACTTTAAAAAAATACTTGGTTTATGAGAAGTTAAAATAAAAAACAATAATGAGTTTACATTTGGTACATAACAACAGAAAGCAGATTTACAATTTTGAACAAACATTTCTAAGGGTTCTAATATAACTAACGGAGAACTAAATGCATTTGATCAGCACCATTTTAAAAAGTAATTGAAAATGTACAGTTATATATTCAGAAGCCAAATGTTTTACTGCAGTTTTACTCTACATTCCGCCCCTCGATACAATAGATATTATTTGTATTGACTACCTAGAAAACTGCAACAAAAACGAATTGAATTCTTCATTTGAATTCAGTCCAGACAGATACAGATTTTGAGATGTTTTGACGTTGTTGATTTAGCGTCGACTTAGCCACAGGAAAGGACAGAGGGCTCGTCATCAACACCAAGAGCTTCGGAGGCCAGTGTCGCAGGATCTACAACAACGCCTACAGACTGCCCCAGAGCCTGCTCAAGTACACTTTTGTGGTGGGTTTGTGAACAAGAGATAACTATTTCAACTGAGAAAGCCCCCATGCCAAACATTTCATCTATAAATGTAATGACGGCTCACCATTCCACAGAACTGACTTGTACCTGCTTGTCTCTATGGAGATGTTGCAGCTTTGTCTGATTGATTTTCATGAATAGAACATTTGAATTTATGATTTTTTTGTATTTCCTTCTTGCATTTCTTGTATATGCATCTTAAAGGTACATTGCGCAACTTTTCTGGAGGGAGTCTGCAACCCGTTGGTCTCCATGGAGATGTTAATGTTTGTCCACAGTATGATATTAAACTAATCTGTCTTGCATTTATTGAATTAGGTGTTATTTACTGGTTAAAAACATTCATTTTTACTGTGAAGGACGCTCCTCCTGAACCTGCAAGTTTCCATGGAGATTCATCAATTTACGGCCGTACTGTGGAACATTCTGGGCACATCTCCATGGAAACAAGCAGGCGATGAACCCTCCAGAAGCCAAGTTACACAGTGTATCTTTAATGTATTTTTATTTTCATTCATTTTGTGACAGTTTAGGTGTAGTTTAGGAGGATGTAACCTGTAATGTTCCACGGTATGGCTTTAAACAGACACATACAAGCAAATAGAAAAGAGTGAGGTAGACTCAGGTGGTGTTTAATAGAAGGAGATGAAGAAGCCCTGGTGGATGTGAGGTTTTTAAATATGAATGACTTAAAAGGTGATTTAGCAGAAATGGTGGCAGGCTAAATCTGTCCGACAGTGAGTGACATGTGGCAGGTAAAACAAGTTTTTTCGATTATCTCCTTCTCCGTGGAGATATTATTATGTTATCACTTTAGAAGCAAGAAGGTGATGCCACTAAGCCAAAGTAAAAGGCCAGATCTGTGGAGAGGCGGCCCTGTTCACAGTACAAATGCATGTCTCAAGGTGTTTCTGTTATCAATAAAAACACCTCTGATTGGATAAATGTAAGAAATGTTTAAAGCTTTATTGTGGAACACTCCAGGCAAAGCAGTAACAAATAGAAAGGTGCAGCATAATTACAAATAGTCCTCACACAAGACACTCTCATCTCAAACACACAATGAATGAATAAGAATGTAAAAATTTCAGTTGTGCAGGTTGAATTCACATAAAACTTTAAACGCTGAGAAAGTTTAATGTCATTTATTGTTTTGTTTTTTTTCTTTTTTAAAATGTTTTAAATGTGTGTTTTAGACAAAAGTTCAGAACGATTTAAACGATGAGATGTTCGAGAGTGAATGGCACTACAAAAAGGATATTGTCAAAAGAGAGACCGTTACTGGGACGACTAAGGGCTTCAGAAATTATGACTACCACGAGATCGATGAACGAAAACGGGTTAGTAAAAAAAAAGTATAATAATGTATGTAATATTTACTGTAATGTATTGCCAATGAAAAACAATGACGAAAGATGTGATTAAAATGCATATGAGAGGTTATTTCTTTCTTTATATTCTTATTATATTCATATTTCTTGAAAAACATAGTACTAAAAATCTTACATTTCTTTTTCTTTTTTTTTTATTATACTTTTATTTCCTGGTTGGACACATGTAAAGGTATTTTTCATTTAGTCCATAAATTGTCCCTGCATTATGGTAATATTTTAAGTTGATGATGTAAGTAGAGCTATTCTGTTTTACAACTTTGTGTATTTTTGTACTTTTATTTTCAATTTTTTATTTTTAACCCTAACCCCACCAAACCAAAAAATAACTTAAAAAACATAAACTGTCATATAGACCATACCCAGTGGTGGAATGTAATGAAGTAAAAGTAGTAAAGTACTGTATTTAAGTAAAGAATTGAGATGTCTGTACTTTACACGTTCATAATTCGATCAAACAAAAATATACATATAAAAACAGCTACAACAAAACAAATTAAATTGTTTTTGCTGAACAAAATTCATCACAAA